>APFE031544861.1:28317-111059 GCA_000404065.3 Pinus taeda
CTTATATTCAATTTTTGAAAGTCCTGAATGCGCTCTGCCATTGAACACTTTTGTTTGAGATTTATCAATTGGCTAAAGAGCATGTTTTTCTTTGTATCCTCATAATGTGCTATCATTTTCTCCATGAAAATTGACCATGTGATAAGTGGTTTACGAGAACAAAGCCATTTATACCATAAAAATTGATTCAGTTCTAAATAATTAGATGCAATACCTACCTTTTGTAATAGTGGTACACCATGTAGATCAAAATATTTTTCCATTTGTAGTATCCAATTTTTTGGATCCTTGCCATCAAACTTCCTCATGTCACCTTTTATTGATTTTAGGAGCTCGATCTTGAAACGATTGTAACTCTATAATCGCAGATTTCCAAGTTCTAAAATTTTGTCCTATAGTATCCCTTTGAGTTCTCTTTCTAACCCCGAAAGTCTGATCAAGATTGGATTCTATAAGGAAGTGTTATGTCAAATCTCCCACGATGACCTGATTATAGACTGGTTCATTAGAGTGAACTTGTATGAAGTGCCACGTGTCACTTCTTTAACCTTAGGACCAAAAACCAATACACAAAAAACTATAGTCCATCCTCATTCTACAACGTCTTACAAAATTTCAATTTGATGCTCAGAGAGAAAGTTATGATGATTTTTCCAAGGTCACATGTTTAGGATGTAATTCGGGGGTCTGCAACAACTCTAACTTCCTCATATTATATCTCCGAAAATATAGCGATACAGGATCTTAAATTCAGATCGAAGGTTTAGCGCGATTTCATCTCAAATGGTTTTTTTTTTAAGCTTCTGAAAAGACACAAGAAACAAGTTGTAGTGAAAATGCCACAATGTCCTGTTTGGAGCAGCGAAACCCTAGAATCAAAGCTCTAATACCACATGCTATGAAACCAACTCACAAAAAGATAGAAAAGATAGATGAACGCCTTAGAAATAAGCCTCCTTGAGGGGGAAAACTCCTTTACATTACACAAATGAAAAATTCTTGGATGATACAAATGACAAGACCTCCTTTCTATATATATATGAGTCTAAGGGATCATAATATAATCAGAGTCGACATAACAATAATAATGTAAGGGCACAATAATAACAATATGGGGACTGCATTGGCACAACAATATAATAAGGGGGTTGTACTAATAACAATAAGGGGTTACACTAGTAGTATAGGGACCTAACACCACCCCATGATCCTTATTAGTGACAAAGGGACACATTTTGTTAATGGTACAATTCAAGTATTAACAAAGAATGTTATGATCGAACACCACAAGACCACCACATATCATCCACAAGCAAACAAAGTTGTTGAATCCTTCAATAAAATTCTACATAAAGGACTAACAAATATATGGAATATAGATAGAGATAACTAGGATGACAAGGTCCCAACCATTTTATGGGCATATCGCTTAGCATACAAGCAGTAAATGGGATCGACACCATTCAAACTTATTTATAGTTAGGAAGCGATCATACCATTTCATTGTTTTTCAAATGCACATAGTGTATCATCTATATTAAAATATAATACAAAACTACAAATAGAATGACTTCGACAATTACATCAACTAGAGGAAGATATAATCTATTCTCTCTATCATCAACAAATCAATAAAGAAAAGCAAAAAGCATGGCATGACAGGAACTTGCAAGCTAAGAATTTCCAAGTCAAAAACTTAGTTTTATTGTACAATAGTCAAGTAAAAGGCAAGCCAAAGAAACTTGAAATTTCATGGCTAGGACCCTTCATCATAGAGGCTATTCAACCATCTAGAGATTTTCAATTGAAAACTTTGCAAGGGAACCTTTTCAAGTCACTTGTTAATGTGTGCCTTCCCTTAAAAATTATGTTTCTTTTAGTTAACACTTTAGCATAAGATTAGCTTAGGGTCCACTTAGTAAACAAGCTTAACTAACTAATTGTAAAGTTTTTTAATTGAATTATATAAAAATTATTATTATCTAAATATTTTCTCTTTATTATGTTAGATTCCATAAGTTATTTAAAAAAGGTAGTTATAAATTAGCATTAAAAATAAATGACATAATAGTCGGAGGCTCAATAAAAGAAACAAAAAAAATGAATTAAGTAGGTAGACTCAACAACGACATGGAATGAGGGCTCGGCCTCCACAACCTTATAGGAGCAAGGAAAAGTATATATCGATATCAAGATAACGAAGATCGATGGATGAAGCATAGAGAAAGAAGTTGACTTGAATTTAGAAAGAACTGTCTAACGAAGAAAATCCATAAAGCATGATTTAACAAAATAAAGACTCAAGGTAAGAGATTTGGCCCTCAATTGGAAAGTACTCCAAAAAAACCATTCGCTAATAAATATTTGGCACACGACTCTTATAACATATAAGATAAAAGTAAAAAACATGGATTTAAAAATTATAGCAATCAATTGTACTTGTCTTATCCTAACACATCGCATACTTTGTATGTCCCATCATTGTCAGACGCCAAACAAATATTATCTCAAATCACTCCACAATTATTTATCACCCCACGTAGAATGTGGTGAGTAGATGGCATGCACACATCAAGTGAATTTCAAAGAGAAAATCATAAATCAAAGAGACATTTCGAGGGAGATAAATTGAGTGAGAATGACGACGCAATTAATTCCACCACTATAAAAATCAATGAATGCACAAGCTTAACAAAAATATTTCCAAAAATAGCATTTGACACTCCCTATGACCTTGATGATATCTCAGATATCCAAGTCATGTAATCTCTAATTCTGAGCTTCTGGATTGTTCTTGAAGTGAAGAATTCTACAATCATTTCTTAATGGAAAAGTGTAAAGTACGCTCTAAAGAAGATGAAATTATAGTTGAGCCTCAGACTAAGGAAAGGTTTGATATTGTCAAAAAAATCGAGTTAGAAATGTGGATAAACAATATCAGGCAGGAAAATGTTAATGAACCTTCTTGGAAAAAAAAATTGATTCCTTCCTTAGATGAGCTAAACAAGACGACCAATGGAATTTTGAGTCAGAAATGTTGTAGAAAGTAGGAATTCATGATATTCTTAGTCCTCCATTAGTGGCAGACTTGTTAGGGATGAAGGAGGAGGTTGATAAATACTTAGTCAGTAGATATTACAATGAAATTTTTTGAATTGCATAGCCCCAAATCTTCTTTGTCAATGCTAGTCATTTGATTATAGGGTTGCCATACCAATGAGACAAAGTATCGACCATGACTGATGATAATAAGTCGATCACAAAGTTTTTTGGTGGAGCATCAAGGAATAATTCATGAGGATTAGTCACTAGTTAGGTCCAAAACCCGTTGGTGAGATTGGCATGTAAAGTAGTTTCATTGTGTCTCACCATTCTTGGTTGAGCATCAAATGTGAAACTGACAATGGTTGAAGCCATTGGCAAAATAGAAAAATATGGCAATGAATGAAACTAGGTGGAGCATGTAGTTGATCTCATCAAAGCCAACTGGTAGGATTGTCAAAGTTTAGGTAAGGCCATCTATTTCCCCTTCTTGTTAATCTGGTTAGCCATGAAGTCTAACCCACCAGTCGGGGAGGCAGACTTCACAAAAAATGATATTTCTCTCATGAACAATTTTAGGGCTTTTCGCATAGTTGGTCAAGAAAACCTCACTCCCTAGGCCCTAATTAACTCTTTAGAATTTGATTATTAAATATTATTAATATCTCCAAAAAATGGAGATTTCCTCAGCATGTTTATTGAGGCTTACCCACCTTTTCCCATGTTCAATTGTGTTTATACTAGACCAACTTATGGTATTCTAATTCTGCATATGTCAAACCCCAATAACTCTCATACCAGCCTTGAGTTGACCAAATATTTGATGAAATTCACTAATAGTCTAATACCAACAACATTATCTCCCCCGCAGTTTTTGACCCATCTCATGATATAATTACCCCTTTGGGTGATGCTAAACTAGAACAAGAGGTAGAAGTTGCTTTGTATTTACAAACTTTCAAAATTGATTTGTCAGTCCCTTTACTTGAAAAATCTCAAAATTCTTCCCAAAAAGAGTCCCATAACCCCAAGATCACTCCGACCATGTCTAAATCAAAGCAATGGAAGAAGGTACTTAAAGAAATCCATTTGAAGTATCCTGAGTAGCATAAACAACTAGATGAATCTATTCAACAAATGTAGACCAAGGAAAAAAGAACTAAGAAGACAGAAAAGCCCAAGCATCAATTCAAGTAGAATTAAAAAAATGTATTAGAAAGTGCCAAAGACCCTTTTATAGATCATATTCAAAATAAAATGGAATATATTTCTCTGAAGAGGAATCATAGGTAGAATAACACTTCTTATAGTAAGCAGAATTGAACTTCTCCACCAAGCAAAATTTCATCATTCAGAACGGTACTTTAGATTAGACAATGCAAGCCACCAACACAAACACTGATAAAGCCGATGGAATTGATTTAATTTATGGTACACCTATTAGTTCTTAGACGCACATATAAAATGAGAAGAATGAGAAGAATCAATCAGAGCAAGATCAATTGGAATAGACTTAATTGAATCAGAATTAGTCCGAGAAAAACCTGTTAGAGAAAACTTAGTCGGAATAGAATCAGTCGGAGTAGAACTAGTTTGAATAACACTATAATTCTAAAGTAAAATCATAGAAAAATACATTTGAGTGCACTCACTTCTATGAAGCCATCAAAGATCACAATCAACAAATGAGTGAGGTTTTGATTGACCGACAATGAGAAAAAATGATTGAAGTACCAATCACTAATCCACTAGTTGTGAAAAATCCATCAAAAACCAAACTAGTTTCAATGAATATGACTTCTATAGGACTGACCTCAAGAAGCACGCCTAGAGCCAAGGATAAAAATAAGTATGCTAATATCTTGAATAAGTGTGCCAATGTCAAACTAGCTAGCAACAAACAAAATTTTTGGGTTTTGGAATAGTCTGTTAAAGATGCTAAGAAGAGGTTGCAGAAGAGAAAGAAGGATGCCAACAACATTCAAATTCAACAAAAATGATAAAGGGAGATTTCGATGGCATGTTAGAACCATGCAATAGAAAAAATTAAAATCCCCACCCCATCCAAAGTTGATTATCATCTCATCGCCATACAACAGTCAGTGCACTAGATAGTCAAACAAAATGAAAACATTAGTGCAGTGGTAGCAAACTTTGTAGGTCTGACCTACAATTGTTGGAAATTCAAAGTTTAAAGAGATTTTACAGAAGGCTCATGACGAATTTATGGCTTCCAAAAAACTTTGGAGCACACACTAGATAGGTGAGTTTCCCTTCCAACCATATTGAATAATTGGCCTACCTATCTGGAATTTAATCATTATAAGATCAGGGCTCAAGATACACTCCTTTTAGAATTGTCTACAAGAGAAACTATAAAAATTTCAGAACACAACAAGCACTTAACAACAATCTGGAGTAGGAACAAAAAATTTATGCATAGATTTTACGACAGGAGTGCTAGTGGCTAAGGGAAGGGAGTAAAGAACAACATGAATCCAGTAATGCATCTAAATATCTATAGGGTGTACTTAATCAAGTCTTGATTATTGAAATGACCAAGCATTTCATCTTTGGGCTAGTAGAAGGCACGCCCTTGGAAGAAAAATTTCAATACTTGTCAGACCTTAAATAATCTAGTGGTAACTAGATTGGAAGTATGTGAATGGTATATTTTTTATGAGCATCTATAGATATTTTCTCGATTAATTTATCAAATGACATTTACAAACATGCCTCCACCACTTCCAACACCTTCTACATCACCGCAACCACCATGGCCTACCCACCAATTCTTTGCACCAAGTGTTTCAACATATGCTACAACATTAAAACAACAATCCCACAGAGTTGAAGTTGACCATGCAGTTAGACAATTGGCAGATATAGTCCATGAAGTTCCAATTGTGATCACATAAAAGCTTGCTAAAGATATTCTCATTGCCTTGCCTTAATTTAGTTTTATTATAACTTTCTATGTATTAATAATTTCACTCTTAAGGAATCTGTGACATCTATTGTATAGCTTATTTTTGCACTGTTAATTTTTTTCCTAGTCTCGTTAGGGGAATTTTTAGGTCTAAAATGGGCCTCCTAAGAAAAATGTACAACCAAAATAAACCTTATAAGAAACAATAGGATTCAAGATGATGACGCAACCATGGGGGATGATTCACAATTTTTTGAGTAAAAAAGCAAAAAGATTAAAAAATAATAAAATAATAAAACTAATTTTTCAACTCTTATTTTTAACTTATCTATCTAAGGTTTTACTCAAATTTTGAGGGGGAGTACTCATTGGATGAAAAATTTATTTCCACATCGAAGGAGTACCCATATTGCATACTTTTGGTGGACCTTGTTACACAAAAAATGAGAAATAGATGAAAAACTGTGATTTCAATACATGAAAGTATGCAACATGGGTACTCCTTGGATGGGGAATCAAATTTTGCATCTAACTAGTGTTTTCAATCGAAATTTGAGTAAAACCATAGGGAGTGTTATCACCCCAAGAAACTCTCCTAAGTTGTATATTAGAGATGCTCGGGAACATTACAAACTCAAAAAAAATGTTGGAAATGGATGAATGGAGGGAATGATGCATATTCAAGCCAGATAACCACTTCTACTATGCTTAACTCTAGACAAGGGTGAACACCACCAGACTACAAGGCTTTAAACCACCAGTCACTCACAGTTTAAGGAATAGGTGAATATGGAGAATACTGACTACAATAGCAGATGCGCAAGGCCATGTGATGGCCAGCTGCAACTAGTTAAGAGGTCTGTAAATATATTTCCTAATGCATAGATAGGATGACAGCTCTCTGGCACTAAGAAAACAGAAACCTGCACAACACATTCAATGATACATACTAGATCCTAACACAGAGGTGGGATGACAACCCATCTAATGCTAAACATCAAGAGCACATGAAAATACATAACAGGCACAACCTGGAACAACGAATAAGTGGAAGTGAGCAATTAATGATAGAAGAAGCTTGTATTAGCTAAAAATGAAGACTAGACACTGCAAGTATCACAGTAGTTACAGTTTCTAGAAGTTGAACCTTACATCAAAACCAAAACCATCAACCCTTTTACATTCTGAGTTCTAGATATATATAGAGGTCGATTACAAAAATATCTGCTATCCTATGTGTGGAGAGGTCATAATGGACCACCAACCACACTAACTATCTCATAAAAATCTTTGCCACAATCTGTTGCTTGAATAAATACATTTGACATCTTCTGGTACTTGGTCGTCCTTCCTAAGCATCTGGAGTATGAAATAAAAGGCATTCCATGACTGATAAATGCTTGCAACTACTCAAGGTTGTCCTTTCCTCTTCGGCCATCCTTTCTGTTGAATGTAGTAGTTGAGAAATAACTACACCGAGTACTAGGTAGTTGATCAATTTCTTCCTTCGGGAGTGCAACGTGGCTATGGACGTGGATACAAAGATCAGTTGGCATGGAGTATCAAGCAAGAGTGAAAGAAAAATAATTATGAACCGTCAAATTTGGCAAATGGACGGTGGAGATAGGAGCTATCGGGAGAGATATGAATAGACAGACATGGGCCGTCAGATCATGGTCAAGCAAATCTGACGATGATCGGGTGTCAAAAGAACACAAGGGTTAACGAGAGGGGACGAGCGGTTTTACTAGTGGGCAGTATTTCCCACATCCCTTATCAGAGGCGAGTGGTATATGTACAGAGCCAAGCAATCACAATAAGAGGTTGACACGTGGACGATAGGATAGGTGGAAAACCACCGTGATCACAAGTTAATGTGCAGGCAGGTTTTTGCGACAGAAGGTGCGAACGCTATCCGATCTCGGAGGAGTAGATTGGATGGTGCGGGAGCAGCTGCACAGGTTACTCATGGCGAGGACCATTGGATCAGGCGATGTGCAATCGACAACTAAGATTGCAATCATGATATCGCATTGGTTGATGACAGGGAGGTGCAACCTCAACACACATGGATGCGATTTGCGATTGCAATCAGATCGTATCGCAATATCACAGCGACAAAAGACACAAGGTGGAAAGAGGCAGTGGGGTTAATGTGCGATTGCAATTAGATCACATCGCAAGGGAAAAATGGAGGCAACGGGGTAACAAGAATTAAGCAGGGAAATAGGGAAAAATGAGGACTGAAGAGGTTTTAGGAAAAAAAACAGAGATACAGAGGGTTAAGAGAGTATGAGGAAGTTGAAGGAGAAGAAGGTAAATCAATGTTGCGAGCTCCCTTTTCTGCATAAACACATGGCCGTTCTGAACTTTGGCCCTCCAAATACTAAAGTTTGTAGAAGAGCTAACACTGGCTCCTTCTGGGGATGAGATCCTCCCTGTGAGGTCTCAAGAACTGTAGACCAATGCTTTCATGCAAAATCAGCTTAAAAAAATTTGCCTAGTATCCATTGGGCATGGAGTCTGACTGATCCTATACTAAAACTGATAAAAAAAAATATTTACAACTTTTAAGGCCACAAGACCTTAAACAACATAAATTTTCAGAAACCGCCCATTGACTGGGCCATCAAAAACTGCTTCTCCTCCCATACTTTGCAGTAAGAAGGTATTGTTCCTTTGGATCTGAGAAATAATAAAAGGCCCTATCCAGAGAGCATCAAATTTTGCATGATTACCTTTCTTCTCTTTTATTACATCACACTTTAGAAGCAAGTCTCCCACCTAAAAATTATCTGCCTTTGTCCTCTTGTCAAAAGCTTCCTTCATCGTTTTCTGATGTGTTGCAGCCCTTTCAACCAGTTGGTCTCTAATCTGATGTGTCTCTGCTAAATCAGTGATTCTTTGCACCATATCTCCCTCCTCATTCTACTTTGATTGCAAGAACCTTGCCACAGGGAGAGTAAGCTGAATTGGAAATACTGCCTCTGTGCCATACACCAGCTTAAATGGAGAATTCCTTGTCGATCTCTTAATGGTCACTCTGTCATCCCAAAGTGCATAGTTGAGCTTGGAATCCCAATTCTTTTTGTTGTCTTCCAACAACTTCTTAATTATCCTTATTAAACTCTTGTTGGAAGATTCTGCTAGACGATTTCCTTAAGGATAATAGGAGGTGGAATGGACCAGTTTAATACCCATTGAATTGCACATGTCCACCAAATTTTTTTCTCTGAAGGCTACTACATTATCTGTAACTAATTTATGTGGACAACCAAATCTAGTAAAGATATTTTCTTTTAAAAACTTCATGACCACATCATGATCAACCTTCCTAGTAGGGATTGCTTCAATCCACTTAGTGAAATAATCAGTGGCTACTAATATCCATCTATGCTAACCACTGGAATGTGGATTGATTTCTCCAATGAAGTCCAACCCCCATAGCTGAAAAGGTCCTTTTGCATGTATTGGTTTTAAGGGCAGGGACTTCAACTGTTGTTTCCCTTCAAATCTTTGGCACCTGTCACAGGTTTTAACAAATGAAAATACATCAGAAAATAAAGTGGGCCAATAGTACCCACCTCTGAGAATTTTGTGGGCAGTGGTTTTCCAATAATGGTGTCCTCCACACATTCTGGAATGAAATTTCTGCATGACTTTCATTGACTTCTCTTTATCGAAACACCTCAAAAGCATTCCAGCGGGGTCCCTCCAGTAGAGAAAATTTTCATTAACGCAATACTTTGCTGCCCTGAGCTTTATAGTTCTAGCTTGACTTTGAGTACAACCTGGAGGGATTTCTAGCTTCAACAAGAATTTAACTATTGTAGAATACCAGTCACAAGAATCTGGATTTTCTACTACTAACTTCTTTCTTTCTAGTTCAGTTGTTTCCTCTTTCGTTTGACCATTTTCTGCATCTGTGCTCGTGAGATTAATGTCCATAGCTTTGCAATTCTCTTTGGCTAACAACTAGGCAAGGCCCTAACCTCTAACAAGTTTGGTGGGCTTCAATTCTATATTAAACTCAATTAATTTCGCAATCCATTTAGCCCTTCTTCCATCGACATCAGGTTGTGTTAAGACATCCTTTATTGCAGAAGAGGGTACATATGCAATTATCTTCGAATGTAGAATATAAACTCTAAAAGCTTTCAAAGATTTGATAAGAGAATATGCTTGCTTCTCAATGATATCATATCTCAGCTTTGCATCCCTTAATGTCTTGCTAAAAAATGCCACTGGATACTCTGAGCTTTCTTCATCTACTTGCAATAAAACTGCCGCAAGGGTGTCTTTAGAGGCAAATGAAAATATATGGAACTCCTTGCTGTAATCTGGACAAATTAACATAGGAGCCTCCATAATGGCTTTTTTAATGGAATCAAATGATTTTCTTGCTGTTTCATTCCATTTGATCTCTGAACCCTTCTTCAACATAGAAGTAACGTGCTTCACTAATTCTGCAAAATTTGGTATGAACCTCCTCACAAAATTTATCTTTCCTAGAAAGGACTAGATATCTTTCTTTGATCACAGGACAGACAGGGTCTATATTGCTTTTACTCATTCTGGGTCAATTCGGACACTTGTAGCAAATGCAATATGTCCTAACAGCTTGCCTTCTTCTAAAGCAAATTGTGATTTTTTAGGATTAACTGAAATCCCAAACCTTCTACACTTTAAAAACACTTTCTTCAAATGTTTCAAATGATCTTGATGGCTACTGGAGTATACTATTATGTCATCAAGGTAGATGAGGACAAATTTATCCTTCTCTCCATAAATGCTATAGCCATAGCTCTTTGAAAGGTAGCTCCAGCATTCATCAATCCAAAAGGCATCTTGGCATACATAAAAGTGCCCCAAGGAGTGGTGAATGCAGTCTTCTCTTGGTCATCTAGGTGTATAGCAATCTGATTAAAGCCTAAAATTCCATCTATGAAAGACATGACTTTGGCTCCTCAGACTTTTTGCAGCAAATGCTCCATTTTGGGTAGAGGATAGTTGTCTTTCTTGGAGCACTTGTTTAAGTTTCTGAAATCAACACAAAGTCTGATTTCTCCACTTTTCTTCCTCACCACTACTAAATTGGCTACCCATTTTGAATATCTGAGAGGGACTATGATCTTGGTAGCCAATAACTTTTTAATTTCTTTTTTGATGAGAGGGAGGAGCATAGGATTTATTGGTCTCAGCTTTTGTTTGAAAGGTATGGTGTCTTTCTCTAAAGGGATTCTATGTTGGATGATTTTTGTGTCATATGTTTTCAGATCACTATACTCCCAGGGAAACATGTCAGCAAATTGCTTCATTAAATTACAGTATTCTGAACTTTGGTCAGCAGACAATTTTGATTGGACAGATTTATGTATTTAGGCTGATTTGGACTTCCTATATCATGCTTACAGACTGTAGATTGATCTTCTTTCTGGGCAGTCTTGTAAGGCACATCATTCTAGTCAAACAATCTTTCTAGAGGAATTAGACCCTTAGGAATATGATTGTTGGGTAGTTGGACAATGCTATCTTTGCCAATTTTATTTCTAAGCTGGGCTTTTGGATTTTCTACCAAGGCTTCATTCTCTTGGTCAATTTGCATTTCAGAAAATTCATCAATGACTTGAAGAAACCTATTCAACTCATCATCATCTTCAAAGATTTTCCAATGGTGGACATTGTCAGGCAAGGATGGTCTATACTTCATTAGGACTTCATAAACTAGTCTGGGAGGCATGGGAGGGATAAACATGCTAGCAAAAACAGCAAGGGAATTAGCAAGCTGATTTTTGGCTCTAGGGATGTATGAGATACAAAAACTATCAAAAGAATCTTTGAATCTCCATACCTCATCTCTGTATGCTTTCAGCCTTGGGTGCTTTGCTTGAAATGTTTTTTTCACTTGTTGAATAACCAGATCAGCATCTCCAAACACCTTTATGTTCTTGATTCCTCTATCTTTAGCTGCATTAAGGCCCAATAGCAAAGCATCATACTCTGCTATATTGTTTGTAATTTGGAAGGCCAGCTTAAAAGACAATTGCGTGCTTTCTTTTTTTGGAGATATCAGCACTACCCCTGCTCCTGCAGTCTCTGTGGAACATGATCCATCAAAGAACATCTCCCAAACCTGACTTCCTTGCTCTTCCTCAGCCTGAACAATTGATTTCTTGAGCTACAACGAGGCCTTCTGAGATTCTTCTATTTGGAGAATACAAGCTCCAAAATCAGTGTCCACAGCATAAATAGGATGATTGGAAGGATTCTTCTCATCACTGATGATATATGCTAGTTGTGCTTCTCTGTATAATCTCCTTCTTTCTCCTCCAAAGACTGGGATATTTGCATAAGATAAATCATTTTGTAATGTCCCACCTAGTCTCTTAATCCATCCTCTGGATAACAGCATGCCAAACTTGAGAGGTACATCTGCCACCACAATGTCCATTACCATGCTCTTCATAGGTAGCTGAGTTAGGGTAAAGGCTAGGTCTTTAATCAATCCTAGGCATCTCACTTTCCTCAAATCAAAAGAGAATAAACCATGATAAGGTCTAGCGATGTCAAGGCCTAACTCTTCCATGACAGCTTTTGGCATTAGATTGTGGCTAGATCTGGTGCCTAGCAGGCAATTGTGGAGAATTTTGTCATGAATGGTCAAGGAGACATAAAAAGATGGAGAATTATCATCAGCGGGTTTGGTCATTGGGCTCAGCACAACTGCAGGTTTATCATCTTGCAAATTGACAGAGTTAGTGGAGGTTTGTGTGGGTTTCAGTTCAAGGGCTTCAAGGATGGGCTTTCTAAACACTTCACTCTTAACAAGCTCTAACAGAGGTACATGTATTTTTAACTTCTAGACTTCTGCTTCAAGACTGAAAGGGGAAGGGGACTTGTCAAGACCTCTTACCTCTTGAATTGGTGCTTTGAGGATGACAGGATCAACTGCTGGTCTCTTGTGTTTGGTATTATGTGGTTCTGTTTGAATAGCAGCTCTTTGGGCAGGATTTTCCTTGACATTATTTGCATTTGACCTCAGATTATATCTTTGCTACTCCGCGGTTTGTAGAACAGCCTCTCTATCCCACCTTTGACTGTCTTGTTCTTGCAGGAAAGACTCTTCATATTCAGCCAATGTCAAGAAGACAACACTGCCTTTATCTTCCATGCAATGTATTTCATCCTCATCTTCAATTTGTTCCTCCTCCATGACTACATTTTGAAAAGGAGCTTTAACTTTGTGTTCTTCATTTGGTTCCTTACTCCTCTATATTTTTTGCAACTGCTCATTCGCTCTTCTGAACAGATTTGAGTTTCTTGGAGCAAATGTGTTCTGCTGCCTTGTGTTGCCTGAGTTCTGCTCAACTTTCAGCTTAGAAATCTCAGCAGCCAATGACTCAATCATTCTAGTCGTCTTATCTAATTTGGGCTCTGAAGATGATGCAGAGGAAGAAGAAGCCTCACCTCTCTACCTCCTCCTGTCAGCATGACTTTTGAGCTTTTCTGCAGCCATAATATTAGATTCTACTTCTAGAGCCACATCTTTCATATCGGCCAGAGTAGCACATATTCTTTCTCTCAACAATAAGCAGAAATCAGAGTCAAAAGCATTGGCATAAGTGATTTTGGCTGAGGTGGGGGCTGGCTTTACTTCATCTAGTATTTTACTATACATCCTATTAAATCTCTTATTAAAATCAAGCAATGATTCCCCATTTTCTCTCTTCAGGTTACCAAACTCAGTATGGTAATACTTCAAGTCCTTTTTATCTCCCCACTGCTTCAAAAATTCATCATCTAAGGCTTCAATATTAGCAATAGATCTAGGGGTTAATTCTATGAACCACTTTCTAGCCTCTCCATCAAGGCTCTGGACAAAATCTCTCATCCACACATCATTTTCACTAATGTCTAAATTATGAGCATAACTATAAAAAGCTTGAAGGTGTTCTTCAGCAATCAACCCATCTGTGCTAGTGAACTTAGGCATATATTTTTGGTACTCTCCTACAGAGATGGCATTCAAAGGAATATGCAAAACTAGGGGTCCATACCTAGCAGCTATGATTCTTTCCATTTTCGTAGGTGCTTGCTGACTTGCCATGACTAGGGTATGTGGAATGCTACTGGTAGATTGAAAAGTGGAAAACAATGAAATGGATGGAAGCGACAAAGGAATATGATGGATTGTATGGGATGAAATCTTTGGACTGAGATCCAAAGGGGAACGCGATGCACAAGGAGCTGTATGTATCTCTACAGGTGATTCTTCACTAGCAATACAAGGTTTTGATTCTTCAAACTATCTATTCTCAACTATAACCTCCTCTTGCAGAGATACATAAGATTTCTTAGGCTTACCTGATCCTGATGCTCCTTTCTGTGAGGTTCTCTTCAATTTGACAATCTTCTCAGGGTCACACATTGTTTCAGCTGGTGATTTTTGAGGATTTCTTCGAGTGTGTCTCACGAACTGAGCCAGAACTGCAATGTGGAGTCGCCACCAGGTAGGTCCTCTAGTAGAGTTGCCAAATAGATGATTACAACCAGAAATTTGCCCAAACTTTGTCTATCATCAAAGCTTGGAACTGTGTTGTCTCCCAGGGAAGCTAAGCTTCAATCCCCTCTCCTCGGCAACGGCGCCAATTAATGTTATCACCCCAAGAAACTCTCCTAGGTTGTATATCACAGATGCTTGGGAACATTACAAACTCAAAAAAAATGTTGGAAATGGATGAATGGAGGGAATGCTGCATATTCAAGCCAGATAACCACTTCTACTATGCTTAACTCTAGGCATGGGTGAACACCCCCAGAATACAAGGCTTTAGACCACCAGTCACTCACAATTTAAGGAATAGGTGAATATGGAGAATATTGACTACAACAACAGATGCACAAGACCATGTGATGGCCAGCTGCAACTAGTTAAGAGGTCCATAAATCTATTTCCTAATGCACAGACAGGATGACAACTCTCTAGCACTAAGAAAACAGAAACCTGCACAGCACATTCAATGATACATACTAGATCCTAACACATAGGTGGGATGACAGCCCCTCTAATGCTAAACATCAAGAGCACATGAAAATACATAACAGGCACAACCTGTAACAAAGAAGAAGTGGAAAGTGAGCAATTAACAGCAAAAGAAGCTTGTATTAGCTAAAAATGAAGACCAGACGCTGCAAGTATCACAGTGGTTATAGTTTCTAGAAGTTGAACCTTACATCAAAACCAAAACCATCAACCCTTTTACATTCTAAGTTCTAGATATATATAGAGGTTGATTACAAAAATATCTACTATCCTATGCATGGAGAGGTCATAATGGACCACCAGCCACACTAACTATCTGATAAAAATCTCTGCCACAATTTGCTGCTTGAATAAATACATTTGACATCTTCTGGTACTTGGTTGTCCTTCCTGAGTAGCTGGAGTCTGAAATAAAAGACATTCCATGACTGATAAATGCTTGCAATTGAGGTTATCCTTTCCTCTTCGACCATCCTTTCTGTTGAATGCAGTAGTTGAGAAATAACTGCACCAGGCATCGGGTAGTTGATCACTTTCTTCCTTCGTGAGTGTAGCATGGCTATGGACATGGATACAGAGATCTCTTGGCATGGAGCATCAGGCGGGAGTGAAAGAAAAATAATTATGAGCCGTCAGATTTGGCAAATGGACGTCAGAGATATGAGCTATCGGGGGAGATATGAATAGACAGACGTGGGCTGTCGGATCATGCGAATGGGTGTCGAAAGAACATGAGGGTTAATGAGAGGGGACGGGCGGTTTTACTGGCGGGCGATATTTCTCGTACCGCTTATTGGAGGCGAGTGGTATATGTAAAAAGCTAAGCGATCACAATAATAGGTTGACACGTGTATGATAGGACAGGTGGAAAATCACCGCGATTGCAAGTTAATGTGCGGGCAAGTTTCGGCAGCGTGAGGTGCAAACACCGTCTGATCTCGGCGGAGTAGATTAGACGGTGCGGGAGAAGCTGCGCAGGTTACTCACGGCGAGGACTGTTGGATCAGGCGATGTGCAATCGACAGTTGAGATTGCGATCACGATATCGTGTCGGTAGATGATAGGGAGGTGCAACCTCAACACACATGGATGTGATTTGCGGTTGCGATCAGATCGTATCGTAGTATCGCAGGAACGGAAGACACAGGGTGGAAAGAGGCAGCAGGGTTAATGTGCGATTGTGATCAGATCGCATCACAAGGGAAAAATGGAGGCAACGGGTTAATAGGAATTAAATGGGGAAATAGGGAAAAATGAGGACTGAAGAGGTTTTAGGAAAAAAACAGAGATACAGAGGATGAGAGAGTATGAGGAAGCTGAAGGAGAAGAAGGTAAATGACTGTTGCGAGCTCCCTTTTCTACATAAACACATGGCCGTTTTGAACTTTGGCCCTCTAAATATTGAAGTTTGTAGCAAAGCCAACAAGGAGTGTTGTAGCGTCTACAACCACCCTCCAAATTTTTTCCTTATCCTCACTTTGGAGCCTCCCTACCAACCATCCTCAGCAGCATGTCTTGCATTGTCAAGTACATGAGATTTAGTGGTTTTCTAGTAGCTTGCCAACCTGTGCATGATATCTTGATTTACTCCCCTCACAGGATGCTACTTCGGACTTGGTCTTGTTGCTAGTTGAGCATCTCCCTCAAGAAATTGCGCAATTCTAGAGGAGAACCAGACTTCCCTCTAGAAATTGTGCAAATCTGACTAGTATCCTACTGGACTTAGAAACTGCGTAATCCTTCTTTTCAACCTTGCTAGTGAAAACTACGCAATCTAGCCCAGTAGGACTACTCAGCCCAGAAATTATACAATTCTGGGTAGTAGTAAGCTGCTCCTCCCAAAAATTGTGCAATCCCTCTAGATAGCCAGCCCAACTTCCTCCTAGAAACTGCGCAAAATTTCCCCTCAGTCAAGTAGCATGTTGCATGTGCCCTCAGGTTGACCAATTCCACCTGGGACCAAGAAAAATTAACTTGCATTCAAGGGTTTCTTTTTCCCGAAATAGCAAAAAGAAACATGCAAAAATCATCCCTAGATTTTAGGGAGCTATTTTTAGCAGCTAGAGGTTACATGTAAAGATCATTTTAGAAGCTTTCCTATAATTTTGGCATGTGGGTCATGAGCTTCAAAATTATTTATTCAATGCTTTAGAGCTCATTCTTCACATTAATCTTGGAGCTCTGACATCCCACAACACATCGAGGAGTCTTCAACACATCCAACTCAACTAATTTTGGGTAAGTCTGCTTAACTTGTCTTTTGTAGCATTTCTATCGCATTTTTTATTTTGGATTGTGTGAGTGTTGTATGCTTGATTTCTATGAATGCTTTTTGTCATTTACATGCATATTATCTTGTACAAGTATCATTTTAGTTTTCATTAGCATCTCACTGTAGTCACATGCATAACATTGTTTTGCATGAATGGTCGTCGATTTGGCAACTCGTCTCACACACATGCATGTTGTTCCATTTTTGGAATCTTGCATCCACTGTTTGCATGCATGATCATTCACCTCTACTCACACTCAATATCACCATGCATTCACATCTTCATTTGCTTTCAGTTGCCCATTGTCGGGTCTAGGAAACCTTGGCCCAAACTTTGCCTCACCAAGAAAACATTGCACAATTCTAAGAGGGAAGGCTCTACCTTCCTCCCAAAAACTGAACAATTATGGTCAGTGACTGCCCTCCAGTCTTTCCTGTGCAATTTTGAGAGGCAGTGACTACTGGCCAAGAAAATTGTGCAATGCAGTCCCTATGCCTGTATCAGTTGCCAACTGGAATTGCGCATTGCGAAATACCAACACCCATGAGGAAAGTCTGTTTTTCGCATTGCACAATTTTAGTAACTAACTAGCCCCTAGATAGTCTAGACTACCTTTTGCATAGTTTTGACAACCAGACTCCTAGCCTCCTATTGAAAATTCTACAATCCTTCTTAGTCAATCCCCAGGTATGTCGCATGTCATCCCTCAAGTTTTTTTTGTTCTTAGCTGACAAATTTCTTGCCATGAATGTCACCATTCTGTAGATATAATAGGTGTTCATCCATCTCTCAGCAGTTCAAGATCAATGGCCTCCAAGAGGGCAAGGTAAAAGGACATCGACAAAAGTGCAACTGGAGCAGCAGTTGAACGAGTGTCTACAAATTTTCCTATCTATGAAGACACCAAGTTGATGGTAGACAAAGACATCAAACTAAAATGGCAAGAGGTCAATGATGCATTCTCAGGCACATTTCGTGGAGATCTTGAAGACTGCCAAGTTTATGTGAACATTCACAAGTCCAGCTTGTACAGGATTGCATGCAGGTATCCCACGTTCCCATGCATAGACATGATATATTGGATTGTCTCACACACTAATCCCGAGACGATGACATTGAGCATTGTTAGCGAGACAAAGATTGCTACCTTCAGGGCACAAGATTATTAGTAGATGTACTATTTTTCGAAGCTAGTGATCACCATGGAGACACCCTTCAACATACCTAGCAGTAATGCTAGCTCTAGGGATATCTTGAAGAACTCGGTAAAGGAGCCAACCAAATTTAGGATGACACCCAACTAGATTTACAAGACGAATATACTGCGGAAGATGTATCAATACTTGGTCATATTTGCATGTTTCTTGTATGGCCAAGAGAGCATGGAGACCTTCTGATGCAAGGTTACCCCTGCTTTACCCACAGTATGCATGTAAGCATATGCATAAATCTACCAAGTCAAAATTTCATTAATAGTGATGGTTAAGGCCCTATTAATCAATTCCCATGTGGAATGATTCATTAAAGCCAACATAGGCTAACCCCAAGCCATATACACTTATTGGAACCTCAATTAACCCTCAAGCCTTCACAAGAGACTTTATTAAAGCCTTTCTTTAAGTCCTTCCTATCGGGACTTTAAACACCTCATTAACCCTTAACCACAATTGTGGTTTGACTCTAACCTTCCCTCTTTAACCATTGGCTACATATATTTTAGCGCATAAACACTCTTTTCTTTATTAAGCCATTTACAAAGGAAAACCTTGCAAAACATAACTTTTTGCCTTTAAACAGCGTCTGCATAGTTATCGAGGTTACCTTTATCGTAATCGCTCATCGGGTTCCTCCGCGCGCACACCACATATAGTTCTATCACCCGTCTGACTCTGATATGCGACTACTGGAACGTTTAAATCACACCTTTGCATTAAATCCCTCAGCACAACACTTTATAGAAACACAAAGGAAATACATTGAAATCTCGACCCGAACTCATAAGGCCAGACTTCAAAGTTTATAAGTCGTGTCTATATTTATCGTTGAGTCCACCCTTCTATATCAAAACTTCCGCTGCACTGCTCCTCCTCCAATCTCTGATCATCGAAGCCTCCGATCAAATCCTGACCATCCATTGTATCCTTTGATCCAACGGTTGACATTACTCCCAATCAACGAAATTACCGTCGTCCATTTACTCACGCCAGATCTAATGGCTCATGAATATTTTGACCGGGCAACGTGCACGAGGATTAACCACCCGATAAAGTGGTTTCCTCTCTCCTCCTCACTGCTACATGTCGATTTCTTAATGGGATCGGGGATTCTGCGCTCAATACCACTTACGCTTTTGAGGCCATCTGAAATCTGCTTTCACTGTTACAAAACCACCCTTTTGTTGATTGTTCTCTGCTTCTCCTTTTTACTTAGATTTACGTTGTTTTCCAGTGTTGTTGTGGTTCTCGGGTTTCTTCAAAGGTTTCTCCCTTTTCACTCTTCCACTACACCATTTACTCTCAAACTTGTTTCTGTGTCTTTCTTCAATCACTATCCCTTCAAAGTTCCACTTTGATCCTTCAAATGGATTCAAATATCCATTATACTCCTATGTCTCGCTCTCCTCTTTGTATTCTCTGAACTTCACCTGCATGAATATATATATTACGCAGTTCTTTGATATAATCAATTTATCAGTCAATACATCAAAATACACACTAATACAGGTTGGGATTAAACATGTGTATTTATAAATATGAACAACCGATACATAATGAGACCCTCTGTCTCTCTTCGGCCTGATTTTTCTTTACAGTGGCCTCTGATTTACAAGCTGCCCGTAGGCTTATAGTCACACTCCAATCTACTATCTATCTATCCTATTCCTCCTCTCCAACCTCTAATCATGCCCTTTTAGGCTTACAATTATACAAAGGATTCTAAAACTAATTTCTGGTTTAGATCCATAAACTCCTCAACAAATTCCTAAAGTCTGTTTCCCATCCCTAAGGGTTCTCTCAAATCCACAAAATCATGAACTGACTCCTAATATGGGATTTAATATCAATTCTCAATCCTCTCATCCCTCAACTATTCTAAACCTCTCATGTTCTCCTATATTCGATA
Organism: Pinus taeda; assembly: GCA_000404065.3. NCBI lineage: Eukaryota > Viridiplantae > Streptophyta > Pinopsida > Pinales > Pinaceae > Pinus > Pinus taeda. The sequence goes on from APFE031544861.1 coordinate 48,728, forward strand.
ACATTTGCAATTAAGCCTCACAATATTCAATTAATTCCTATTCTCATTAAAATCACTCAAAACATTAAATAATTACATAAATCCAAAACTTAGGAAACCAACTTGCTTGAAACATAAGACCCCTTATGTCTACTAGAATACAATAATGATGTTGAGCTGGATGCTCCTGCATCAATCTCCCCAAGTAAGAAAATTTATGACCACTTGGTCAAAGTCTGGATAATTGTTTCCTCTTGGATCCCAAACTTTATTTCGTAATCTATCTTTGCTTGTCAATTGTTCTATTGCTGATGTTGTCTGTTGCTGTTCTCCAGGTCTCCGTACCTTATGTTGCAATGCTCCACTTGCCCTGCTTTCATAGTCTGCTATTGTCTTCCTCTTGTTGTCACTCCTCTCCTTTCTTGTTGTTATCTTCTTCTGAGACACTTTCATCATTAACATTCTTATCAACCCAATTTCTTTGTCCAATATATCCTTAGTTTGTTGATTGCCTTCAACTCTTGATTGTTGAACTCTCATTATTTCTTGTTCTTCATTTATTCTAATCACCTCCTTTTCATCCTTACCCTCTTCTTTACTGTTATCTTGCACCTTTTTTGTTGCTGCTATATTGTCTTTCAGAGAAATTTCCTGCTTCTGTTTTCTACACCTATCAACTTCTTCTTGATTATTATTTGTGACAACTGCTTTGTCATCCTTCTTATACAATTTATCCTAAACATTTTTCCTCTGCTCTTCTAACGCCCTCCTTTGAAAGTCTAATTCTCTATATAACTCAATGATTTTACTTGGAGCAAACTTTGGAAATTTTACACAATCTCCTATTTCTTCATTTGCTATTGACCCATCATCACATGGTCATTCTTCCCCTACTACATCTTTCTTGACATCCTTCAGTAGATGTTCTTCCTCTTCTTCTTTCATTTGGTTGTCCACCTATGCCAAATATGTCCCATCTTTTGCAAAAACATCTTCAATTATAAGAAAATCATTATTATAAAAAACATAAGGTCTTTGTACCTCTCCTTCCTATGGCAACACTTCAGTATGTTGCTCAGATCTCTCTTCTCCTACCAGCATATCAATATGCTGATTCAAACTCAAAGAACTATGAAGACTATCATCTAGTCTCTCCTTCTCATCATTTTTTTCAATGATGTCTTTTAGCACTTGTCCACTGTAGTGGACTGATTCTTTTCCAGTCTCCCTGTCATACTCCGCTTCAAAACTTTCATCTTCTGGAAGATATTCTTTCATGTTTTTGATAGCTTTAAAGGACTGTCTATCTTCTTCCAAACCTATAATCATACACAAATAATTAGTTTTAAAAACACAAGACCTTTTGGTCTCACTTGATGCTTCAGTCATCAAGTCTTTTGGTTTCTTTGAATCATTCATATGATTCAACTCCTCTGGCTCTTCATCACTTTCAAAAAGTAATGGTCCACATTTTGGTTCACATATTGAAACTTCAACATCTCCTTCATCATCTTCCTTTTGCTATAGTTCAACTCTTTTGAGGTTCTCTATCCTCTATTTGGCATCTATAATATGTTCAAGTTCCCTTAGCTCCTTTATTAACTGCATATTCACCTGCTAATTCCCCTTCTCTTATAGCCTCTGCCACTTCACTTTCTTTCTCATGACATAACCATACTTCTGGTCTATCTCATTCCTCTGTAACATTTCCACTAATACTTCAAGCTGAACTACTATCTCAACCTTCTCCCTCTCATATTCTTCTTTACTTAACTGTCTCTATATGCCATTTGCCTTGGTATATCGTTTCTTCTGCCCTTGGTTGTAGTTTCTTTCAAAACCTTTGTTATGACTGTCACTAGTCATCATCCTCTCCATCTCTATGAGTTCCTCACTCACTCACTATGATCTACACTAAAGACTCTACAACAGCAAGTCTACCCTGTTGCCACTTACCTCACCAAGCTCTCCTCACTCAATCTATTGGTAAGCAATTGGTTCTCTATATTTGGAACCTCTTTAAGCAATTCTCTTTGCTCCCTCTAGGCTTCAACTCATCTATACTTTCCAAGAACACAATTGTCCTCTTTATTCAATCTCTATTGGAATTCCTCACGGTTCTGCCACGTTTCTTCTTTCACTTAGAAACTTTTACCAGCTTCCCTTGTCTCTTAGCAATTCTACCCACATCCATTGTGGAATTGCCTTTGGGAGTTGCAATAATACTTTTGCATCAATGCAAAGACTATAAATTTCTAATCTTCAAACCCAAATAAACCATATCATCTTACCTTCAATATCTCTGTCGAATCTTGTACTCCCATTCACCTGCACTTTTGAATGGACTGTCCTTTCCACTAGCCTTCAGTTGTATCTTCAAGCTTTATTACTTTACGGACTTATAAAGTCCCTATTACAGTTTAACTACTGTAATCCTGCTATAAAATTTCACTCATTCAATATTTTCTAATCATTAGACAAATTTGCATACCTTCACCTACCTTCAGGATCTCACCATTTCTGCAAATTTGTTTCAGCAGATCTTTATGCCTCCAATGCACAAATTCTCAATATTAAGCTACTATCAATTAGATTTAGAATCTGATTCTTTCTTCCAATCTTTCGGCTTTATCTTGAAAAAGATTAACTATCAACAACAATTCTCCTTTGCTGAGTTTTCTTCCACTCAGAAATCCTTAACAGTTTCTTCCATTATTGCTTCTTAAGGCTTGATCTTATTTTGCTGAGATACTTCATTAACTGCAACTATCAATCTTCCATCTATTTCTTTATCCAACAAAATTCAAATCAGAGTTAAATAAAACAATACTTGTATGATTTCATAACTAGTCTCCATTCACCCTTCACATTTGAGTGAATATCCATTCTCCAAACATCACTATGGATTCTTTATGTTTCTGCAATCTCTTCTCAATTCTTGCTCACTTGCATCTGAGAACTTAAATGTTCTTCTCCATTTTCCCAGCTTTACTCTGGTTGCTTAACTATCAGATTGGAATCTGATCTCCCTTTCCTGCATACACATCTTTCCAAATATCTCTGTTCTAAACTCTTTCAAAGAAACTTTCACACATAATTTCCTTGTTCAACTTTGATATCGAAATGACGCAAGGTTACCCCTGCTTTACCCATAGTATGCATGTATACCTATGCATAAATCATTTTCCGAGGAATAGATATGACCTACTAGGTAAAAACTTCATTAATAGTGATGGTTAAGGCCCTATTAATCAATTCCCATGTGGAATGATATATTAATGCCAACATAGGCTAACCCCAAGCCATATACACTTATCAGAACCTTAATTAACTCTCAAGCCTTCACAAGAGACTTTATTAAAGCCTTTCTTTAAGTCCTTCCCATCGGGAATTTAAACAACTCATTAACCCTTAACCACATCTATATATAACCTTCCCTCTTTAACCATTGGTTACATATATTTTAGCGCATAAATTCTCTTTTCTTTATTAAGCCATTTACAAAGGAAAACCCCGTAAAACATAACTTTTTTCCTTTATACGGCTTGTGCACAGTTATCGAGGTTACCTTTATCACAATCATTCATCGGGTTCCTCCGCACACACACCACATATAGTTCTATCACCCCTTCGACTCCGATATGCGACTACCAGAATGTTTAAATCACACCTTTGCATTAAAACCCTCGGCACAACACTTTATAGAAATACAAAGGAAATACATTGAAATATCGACCCGAACTCATAAGGTTGGACTTCAAAGTTTATAAGCCATTTTTATATTTATCATCGGGCCCACCCTTCTATATCAAAAGTTTCGTTGTGCTGATCCTCCTTCGATCTCTGATCACCAAAGCCTCCAATCAAATCCTGACCGTCTATTGTATCCTCCGATCCAATGGTTGACATTACTCTCGATCAACGAAATTAATGGTTGATCCTCTATTGTCTGTTTACTTGTGCCAGATCTAATGGCTCATGAAGATTTCAGCTGGGCAACGTGCACGAGGATTAACCACCCAATAAAGTGGTTTCCTCTCTCCTCCTTGCTACCACGTGTCAATCGCTTAATGGGATCGAGGGTTCTGTGCTCAATACCACTTATGGTTTTGAGGCCATCCAAAATCAACTTTCACTGTTACAAAAACACCCTTTGCCAATTGTTCTCCACTACTCCTTTTTACTTAGCTTTACACTGTTTTCTAGCATTGATGTGGTTCTCGGGTTTCTTCAAATGTTTCGCCCTTTTCGCTCTTCCACTACACCATTTACTCCCGAACTTGTTTCTACGTCTTTCTTCAATCACTATCCCTTCAAAGTTCCACTTTGATCCTTCAAATGGATTCAAAGATCCATTATACTCCTATGTCTCGCTCTCCTCTTTGCATTCTCTGAATTTCGCCTGCATGAATATATATATTACACAGTTCTCTGATATACTCAATTTATCAGTCAATATATCGAAATACACACTAATACAGGTTGGGATTAAACCTGTGTATTTATAAATATAAACAACTGATACATAATGAGACCCACTGTCTCTCTTCAGCCTCATTCTTCTTTACAGTGGCCTCTGATTTACAGGTTGCCCATAGGCTTACAGTCACACTCCAATCTACTATCTGTCTAGCCTATTCAACCTCTCCAACCTCTAATCATGCCCTTTTAGGCTTACATTTATACAAAGGATTCTAAAACCAATTTCTAGTTTAGATCCATAAAATCCTCAACAAATTCCTAAAATCTCTTTCTCATCCTTAAGGATTCTCTCAAATCCACAAAATCATGAACTGACTCCTTCTATGGGATTTACAATCAATTCTCAATCCTCTCATCACTCAACTATCCTAAATCTCTCATGTTCTCCTATATTCGAGAACATTTACAATTAAGCCTCACAATATTCAATTAATTCCTATTCTCATTAAAATCACTCAAAACATTAAATAATTACATAAATCCAATACTTAGGAAACCAACTTCCATGAAACACAAGATCCCCTATGTCTACTATAATACAATAATGATGTTGAGCTGGATTCTCCTACATCACCTTCCTGCAGAGTTGGGTGATCGTGTTGGACCAATTGGCCATTGAAGGAAAAGCATGCAACTAGTCTGACATATTGGCTCACACTTTGAAGGAACAAGTCACAGGAGCTCGGAAACCGCCCAATGGTCAGCAAACAAAAATCTACATGTCCACCTACATCTTGGATGCAAGCTATGCCCATTAGGAGTTTCCGATCAGAAAGTGGGAATGCACATCAATAGAAACCTCTACCAACACTTATTGTAATTTTTTTTCCGAATACAGCTTCAGAGGAGTTATCACACAATTATCAGATCATTTTCTCACCTCGGTGTACAAAATGATATTTGATCAGGATCTACTTTGCATGTTGAAGGCAACAATGGAGGCACTAATTGACATAGCGGATTGGTATGCCTCGTCATCTGAGACCTTCATATGAATGTACAATGTGGAGAAGCCTCTGCATGCTTTTTCCAAATTTTCCATGGACAAGATCGTCATGCAAGAAGTATCATACCACATCTCAGCATGACTGTCAGCTAGGCTGCACCGAAAGAAGAAGGAACCTTGTCCCACTCTTCCATTGTGGATTAGGTTGTATGGGGTACATAACCTCAAGCATGTGCATGTCAAAACAGAGGAGAAAAAAATATCCTTTCTATGTTCGAAGCTTTAATCCATATGACCCGCATTCTATTATGAAAGATCACTATGTGAGAGTACAGTTTCATTGGATCCACGGAGCATATCGTTGGGCAGAGGAAGACCCATGGAAATATTGTTACAGATTCTCCAAGCCCAATGAATCGATCGACATCATTGTAGAATGGTTAGCAAAGCAGGGTGAAGCATCATCCAGGAGAGCACTAGCAGTGGAAGCATAGGTAAACATACCGGCGCGGGACAAAGGAAAGAGAAATATTGTCAATAGCACAGAGGTAGAAAAAACTTTCAAGTTTAGAGTAGACCCACTTGTACAAAAGTAGCTTAAGCGGTGGAGGAGAAGAGGAAACAATGTGATAGGAGGAATACACAAAGGCAAAGAGAAAAATAGAGGATGGGGGAAATAGTGAAGGAGTTGGATGAGTTGAAGGAGAAACTCTGGAAGGAACAGGAGCTGCGCAGATAGGAGAAGAAAGTGCAACAAGAATAGGTACAACAAGGGGTGCAACATGTACAGATAGATGAAATTGTGCCCGTATAGGTAGTAGACTCATCCGAATAGCTCGCACCAAGTAGACAGGGTGAGAAGTCACAGGAGTAGAACTTCGATCAAGAGTTTGAACAAGCACTTGAGTAGATGGATACAGATATGGAGCAACAAGTGCTAGAGCAAGACATCTACCTAATGCCTTATGACCAAGAGGCTGACCTACCATCTTAATTGGATCTAGAAGTGAACAAAGTCCCAAGCAACAAAGGAGACACTGAGATCCTTGGAGACAATTCGGAAGAAGAGATGCACAACATATCATTCGATGAGTCATAACATAGACTTGTGCAATCTTGCAGAGCGTCTACTCTGGATGACAACACATCTCCTATGCAGTTTGAGGAATGAGTGATTGTGTCTAATGTGCGGAAGCATCAAACAATATTTTCCGATGCTACCAAAGCATATGTGGAACCCACCAGCTTGAGTGTTCGCTTCTTGACAACTGAGAACGAGTGAATGGCTAAGGAGTTACAGATGACCAAGCAAGGATGAGAACTAGTTACAGCATCCGCCTGAGTAGATTTGAAGAAGGCAATAGTGGATGAAGTATTGTCCCTTGAGATAGTCATACAGGTGTTGTATTCCAATTTTGGTATCATACATAAGGCAATTTTCCATCTCAATGGTTGGCAGCAATGATGTGCTAGGAGAACACATATCTTGTCAAACCTACATACTATTGTTGACTACATGAAAACATTGATAGTGAGATACAAGGGAGCCCCATTACAGTTGCCCAAGATGATGAAGCCTAGAGTGGTCGAGCTGAATGCATGCATCTAGAGTCAAATATAGAACTATGAAGAGCTCCCACAACTCATCACTAGTTTGCAGGCTTCCCATGCACAGGTATTCATAAGTATGGATGTTGTTGTGCATGCACATGCAATCCCATCTATCAGGACACTCCCCGAGGCAGAGAAAAAGGCACAAGTCCGACTAGAGCATGACTCGTACTTTGAAAGTTGATGCACATAGCCGCCAACACAGTCTTGGTGATCAATGCCGACACCATACATAAGTATGTCATTGGTCTAGCCACACTTAAGAAAATGATGTGCATGTTATCAGACAAGTCGGATAGAGGAGCCTGAGAAGTGTACCCAGATGCTACAGAACCAAGAGTTCATTTCCAGAAATATGTCACCATAGAGAGCTATTGAGCTTAGCATCAATTCGCTACTGTCGACCACCATAAGGATGTCGAAGAGATGGTCTTCGCATAGGTATCTGAGTCATAGTGATGTCTTGCATGGCTTACTCAAGCTTATTTTGTCTCACATGGGTACATGTGCATATTGTATGTAATGTCTTGTCAAGTGGATGTTTAAGCGTCGATAGTTGGATGTAACGGTCATAGAGTAGACGAAGAGTCATGAGGGTAGTTGAACAGACACAAAGGGGAATGTTAAGGGCCACCCCACCCTTTGATATATATAGTCCCTCATAACTCATTGTATAGGCTTTTGGTCAACCGAGCCTCTAATAGGAGTATCTTAGAGAAAGTTTGGAGAGTATCGTAACAAGCCATGGCTTCTCCATTGTGCAAAGCTAGTATATCTCTTTGGAGGAGCAGGTGACAATGACTGTAACATTTTGTTGTCGGAACTAGTGGTTGGTCATGGTTGTATTGTATGACTAGAAATTTCACTTCTTAATATAACAGATCCAACACATTGCATTCATATGTCCTATTTTATTTCAACTATCTTTTTTAATCTAAATGGTATATGTATATGTTTGCTTATGCATGCATGTGTAGCTATTTTTTGTATATGTATGTATGAATCTTACTGAGATGTGTTGTTGGTTTAACCATCACTTTGGATTTCTAGCTTACTTGCCTTCTAGTTTGTGATGCATCTTTTCTCTTGTGTTCCCTTCTTAACTCCGTGCTTTCACAAGTTTCCAAGGGGCGTACTCACCTCACCCTCCATGTGTTAGAACCGCTCATGCACCTTCCTTGACTTGTCGCATATTTCACACCCTTGATACCAACAGGGACATCTTACTTTCCTCTGTGTGCAACTGTGGTCAAGGCGATATTGTACAAACCATGGCTAGGACTCCTACACCAAAAGGTCTGAGGTCTAGTTGGGACTTCTTAGCAGGAGATCCCCTGACATGTTGGTAGGTCCAACACTGTCAACATTTCTGCCACTAGAAGGAGGGCCAGATGACAAGCTATGTCCTCTCATCTTATTTGAACCTTTTCACATCTATCATGGATTCTGTTACACTCACCCCTCCATGATTTTTTTCGCATGTCGAACCTCTCAATATCACAAGGGAGTTTTTTCATTTCTTGTCCAAATTCACTTATGATGGTGAAGGAAAAGTTGTCTGGCCTGTGTTCTTACAAGAATTCTTTGCCATGATTAACAAGGTAGATGAATGTTTTGATGAAGAGGCCAACCTACTTCTTGCATACACACTTCACGAATCCCCACAACGATGGTGCTGCAGTTTGCCTGCTGGCAGTGTGCACTCACTTGAATAGTTCTTTGATCTCATTGAATCTACTTTCCATAATTTTGATCTAGAACCTCTTGAAAAAAATTGTTACAACAACAAAAGGCCTTGCATGAATCGCCCATGGATTTTTGGCAGTGCTTCTGTGATTTGCAGTTTGAAGCTGCAAAAAGGTAGATGAAATTTCCATAAATTTGGGATATATTCGAATATTGTTTTAACAAATTAGTTAATCCCAAGAAGAATTGTGAGCTGAAGCCTCGATCAGCATACTTCGGTGATGGAGTTGTGCAATCATAGATAGACATGGTCGTTATCACAACTAACTTTCCATCATCCCCTAACAAACACCTCCACCATCACAGAGTGATGTGGGAGAGAATGCACAGACATATGTTCAACCGTCACATCATCCCGACATCACTCTTTTAGATTTTTGCACAAGATTGCTTGTGAATCCATTGGGTTCTCAAATGTATTTTGTACCTCAATCTTCGTCTTTGTAATCAGATGATCCTCTAGATCAAAATGTCTTGTGTTCTTCTGTTCCGGACTTGTGAATGAGGATCAAGCCATTGACAAAGTTGGTGTTGCACAACCAACATGCGTTGTCATTCATCAAGAGTATGACTAGGAGCTTGAGCATAAATCCTCGGTGAAGGATGAATTCCTTGTGTCCAAGCCTCCTCCATGTTTTCCTGACATCTTTGGTGATTCTACCATCCACGATTTATCATGTGTATCTCCATCTACAGATGCACCCATTGTTGATTATTCACAGAGCACACTGGATGTCATTCCATCATCTAACAATGGAGAGGATAAATTATTCATTGAAAATCCACTTTACTTTTCATATCTTTTTTTTCCGGAAACACAGAGGGTGACTTTGTCCATTTCTCATCTATCCCTCTATCTGATTCATCAAATCATGAGGATTTCGATGAAATAATTGATTTTCTATTCATAGTTGTCATGATCTATTTACTCCTGTATTTGATCACAATGACAATTATATCGAAGTTGATTTTTCGAAGCCACCTATTTATGATGATCTATCTGTCGACAAAGTCAAAACCCCACAGATTATCGAGGCACTTTAGCCCGAGCTGATGGTTACGTTAGGCCCTCGCTGTCTTGAGGTTGGTTTCACTTCCAATTAGGAAATTGTTTAAACACCCAAGGTTCCTCATCACTAATTTGCATGCATTGAAGGTCAACCTCACATAGAGATCATGCTTCCTCCACTCGAACTACACGATCCCATCTCTCATGCATTGGAGTAATCTTACATTGCAAGCACACATGCATAATTCAAGTTATCTTTGTTTCTTTCATTTTCTTGCATGCCACAGTCAAGAGTATGCATATGCTTAACAACTGCATGCAATGTAACACAACACCATGATAAGTCCACAAATTGCATGTCATGCACTTGCACCCACGTATGTTTTGTGCACACATTTAAACTTGGAGTGTGTTTATCTTCATTGTTATATCTTTCAAGTTTGTTGGTTCACATAGTTGTGTTGTTTGTGAACCATGGCTTCACCAACATGGGTCGACCAATGCGCCAGTGTCTACATTGGAAGTATCACTTCACGTGATCAAACCCATGCACCGTTAGCTTAGGAGTAGGAGTAGTGTTTGTCTTTGGTTTTTTTGCTTGCATGTATGTTTGCTTCTTACCTTACATGTTTGTTTTCTTGCATGCCTGTTTTCTTACTCACTTTGCTTTTGCATTTACTTCTTCTTTCACTTTATTTTGTGTTTGTTTACTTTTTTTGCACTCATAGGTTAGTTTCACATGAAAGCATTTGTGACTCTTGAAACAAGGCGGGTAAAGTACAAGAGGACTTGTGCAGTTATCAATACTTGGTTAGCTATTCTATCACCTATATATGAAGAACTTGTTATCTGTAGTCCATGATACATCGATGGAAAATATGTACTGTTCGAAGTGAACCTTTGTTAAAACACAACACTTGCACACTAACTAGTGTCACCTACTCTAGTCGGTTGTTTTGGTTTAATCTTTGTCAACTCATTCAAGTATAGTAAGGTGAGGGGGAAAACCTTAACAAGAACATCAGAGGTATATATAAACTACTTCTTTGAAGGAAAAACCTCTTCTTCTCTCAATAAGTTAGGATCCCTCTTCCACCTCTGAAATGAATAAGTGTTATGCACAATTATGAAAATAAAAAATGAAAATTGAATAAGGAAAAAGAATAGAAAGGCTTCCTATATAGAGAGGTGATGCAAGTAACTCTTCCAGGGTACTAACCAGGCTCACTGGCAGTGGAGAAATGCTTGTGTTCCCACGTGACTCCGCTGGGGTACTGTCTAGGCCTACAGGTAGCGGAGCAACACTAGAGATGAAACTAAAACTCTGATGAATATAATTCTTGTGCACCAATATACCCCTCATCCCCAATCAAAGCCATTGTGTTGACTTGGCCTGGAATGTGTGTCGATCGACCAGGAGCTTGGCAGATTCTACATCCTACAATCAAGCAAGTGTGGAAACCAAGACGAACAGAGAACTAAACAATAATTTCAGAGGTTTTAGACTTGCTTTTCATGAAAAACATCCATTCAGAAAGTTTGAGTTCTATGAGTCGGTTGCCAAGTGTTGTAGTGGCTACAACCACTCTCCAAAATTTTTCCTTAGCTTTCTTTTGGAGCCCCACTATCAACCATCCTCAGCAACATGTCTTGCAATATCAAGTACATGAGCTTCAATGGTTTTCTAGTAGCTTCTTAGCCTGTGCATGATAGCTTGCTTCATTCCCCTCAGAGGCTACTACTTTGGAGTTGGTCCAGCTACTGGCTGAGAACCTCCCTAAAGAAATTGCACAATTATGGAGGGGAACCAGTGTTCCCTCTAGAAATTGTACAAATCTAACTAGCAGCCTAATGGGCTCAGAAACTGCACAATCCTGCCAGTTAGCCTTCCTAGTGAAAACTGCACAATCTGGCCTAGCAGGACTCCTCGACCCAAAATTGTGCAATTCTAGGCATCAGTCAGCTTCTCCTCCCAAAAATTGCACAATCCCTCTAGACAGCCAGCCCAACTTCCTCCCAGAAAAAACACAAAATTTCCCCTCAATCAAGCAGGTTGTTGCATATGCCTTGAGGTTGACGGTTCCACTCGGGACCGAGGAAACTTGACTTGCATGCATGGGCTTCTTTTCCCGAAATAGAAAAAAGCAACATGAAAAAAACATCCCTAGATTTTAGGGAGGTATTTTTAGCAATTGGACGTTACATGCAAAGATCGTTTTAGAAGCTTTCCTCCAAGTGTCGCTTTTTCCTGGAATTGTGGCATGCATATCATGAGCCTCAAACTTATTTATTCGACACTTTAGAACTCATTCTTCACATTGATCTTGGATCTCTAACATCCCATAGCACATTCAGGAGTTTTCGACACATCCAACTCATCTATTTTTGGGTAAGTCTGCTTAAATTGTTTTTTGTAGCATTTCTGTCCCTTTTTGTGTTTTGGCTTGTGCGAGTGTTGTCTTCTTTATTTTTTTGAATGCTTGTTGTCATTTACATGCATATTAGCTTGTACAAGCATCGTTTCAATTTTTTTTAGCATCTCAATGCTGTCCCATGCATGCTACTATTCTGCATGAACCGTTGTCGATTCAGCGACTCATCTCACACACATGCATGTCGTTTCATTTTCTTAATCTTGCATTGACTATTTACATGCATGATCAGTCACCTCTACTTAAAATCAGAATCACCATGCATTCACATCTTCATTTTCTTTTAATTTCCCATTGGCGGGTCTGGGCAACCTTGGCCTCGACTCTGTCTCACCAAGACAACATTGTGCAATTCTGAGAGGGAAGGCTCTCCCTTCCTCCTAGAAAATGCACAATTCTAGCCAATGACTACCCTCTAGTCTTGCCTTGTGCAATTATGAGAGGTAATGACTGTTGGCCTAGAAAATTATGCAATGCAGTCCCTGGGCATACATCACTTTCTGGCTGGAATTGTGCATTGCACAATCCCAACACCCAACATGCTAGTCTAGATTGCAAATTGTGAAATTCTAGCAACCATCCAAACTCCAACCAGTCTGGACTACCTTTTGTACAATTCCAGTAGATGGCCTTCCAACCTCCTAGTGAAAATTGTGCAATCCTTGTCAGCCAATCCCCAAGTATGTGGCATGTCATCCCTCAAGTTTGCTTTATTTTTAGCTGAAAGATTTCTTGCAATGCATGTTGCCATGTCTCCAGATATAGCAGGTGTTCATCTGTCTCTTAGTAGTTTAGGATCAATGGCCTCCAAGAGAGAAGGGTCAAAGGACACCGATGGAAGCACAATTGGAGCAACAATTGAGTGAGTGTTTACAATTTTGTCCATCTATGAAGACGCCAAGATGTTGGTAGAAAAATACATCAAGCTAAAATGGCAAGAGGTTAATGATGCATTCTCAGTCACGTTTGGCGAAGACCTCAAAGACCGTCAAGTCTATGTGAACATAAGTTCGGCTTGTACTAGATTGCATGCAGGTATCCTATGTTCCCATGCACATACATGATACATTAGATCGTCTCACACATTGATCCTGAGACAATGACATTGAGAAATGTCAACGAGATGATGATTGCTACCTTCAGGGCACATGATTATCAATAGATGTACCATTTTTCAAAGCCAGTGATCACCATGGAGACACCCTTCACCGTACCCAGCAATAATACCAACTCCAGGGATATCTTGAAGAACAGGGTAAAGGAGCCAGCCAAATTTAGGATGACACCCAACCAGATTTACAAGATGAAGACACAAAGGAAGGCGTATCAATACTTGGTCATATTTTCATGTCGCTCATATGGCCAAGAGAGCATGAAGACCTTCCCTTAGAGTTCGGTGATTGCATTGGACCAACTGGCCAGTGAAGGCAAAGAATGCAACTAGTCCAACATATTGCCTCACAGGCTGAAGGAACAGGTCACAGGAGCTTGATAATTGCCCAAGGGTCAACAAGAAAAACTCTACATGTACACCTACATCTTGGATGCAATGTGTACCCGTCATGAGTTCTCGGATAGGAAGTGGGCATGGACATCTCTGAAAACCTCTGTCAACACTTATTGTAAACAGTTTTCCGAATGTAGCTTCATAGGATTTATCACATAGCTATCAGATCATTTTATCACCCAAGTGTACAAGATGATATTTGAGCAGGATCCACCTTGCATGGCAAAGGCAATAATGGAGGCATTTATTGACATAGTGGATTGGTATGCCTCACTGTCTGGCACCTTCATATGGATGTACAACGCGGAGAAGCTTCTGCATGTTTTTCTGAAGTTTTCCATGGACAAGCTTGTCATGCAAGAAGTATCATACCACATCTCGACAGGACTGTTAGCTAGGCTACACTAAAAGTAGAAGGTACCTTTGCCCACTCTTCCATTGTGGATTAGGCTGTACAAGATATGAAACCTCAAGCATGCGGATGTTGAAACAGAGGAGATCAAGAAATATCATTTCGATGTACGAAGCTTCAATCCATATGACCCGCATTGTATTGTTAAAGATCAGTGTGCGAGAGTATAGTTTCAGTGGCTCCATGGGGCATGTCATTGGGTGGAGGAAGGCCTATGGAGATATTGTTACAAGTTCTCTAGGCCTAATGAACTTGTTTACATCACTGTGGAATGGTTAGCAAAGTAGCATGAAGTAGTATCAAGTAGAGCACCAGTAGTAGCAGAAGAGGTTAACATATTGCACGTGACAAAGGCAAGAGAAAGATTGTTGACAATGCGGAGGTAGAACACAGCTACAAGTTCAGAGTAGAACCACTTGTAGAGAAAGAAACATTAGCAATAGAGGTGAATAGTCAACAACGTGATAGGAGGAACACATAAAGGAAGAGAGAAAAATAAAGGATGGAGGAAATAATGGAGGAGTTTCATGATTCAAAGGAGAAACTCTAGAAGGAAAATGAGTTGCACAAATAGGAGAAGGAAGTGCAACAAGAATAGGTACAATAGAGGGAACAACATGTATAGACAGATGAAATTGTGCCCGTACTGGTAGTAGAATCATCCAAACAATTGGCACCAAGAAGATAGGGTGAGCAGTTGTAGGACTAGGACTTCGCTCAAGAGATTGAATGAGCACTTGAGCAGATGGATACGAATATGAAGCAACAAAAGCTAGAGAAAGACATCGACCTCATGCCTTACCACTAAAAGGTCGACCTACCAACTTCACGGGATCTGAAAGTGGAGCAAGTTCCAAGCGACCAAGGAGACACTAAGATCCTTAGAGACAATTTAGAAGAAGAGATGCACAACATATCAGTTGATGAGTTGTAGCATAGAGTTGTGTAATCTCGCAGAGTGACTACTCCAGATGACAACACATCTCCTACGTAGTTTGAGGAATGAGTGATAGTGTCTAATGTGTGAAAGCATCCAGTAACATTGACTGATGCTACCAGAGCATATGCCGAAACCACTAGATTGAGTCTTCACTTCTTGATAGCTGAGAATGAGTGAATGGCTAAGGAGTTACAAATTTCCAACCAAGGAGGAGAACTAGTTACAACATTAGACTGAGCATATTTGAAGAAGGAAATAGTGGATGAAGTGTTGTCCCTTGAGATAGTGACGTGGGCATTGTATTCCAAGTTTAGTACCATGCATAAGGTAGTTTTCCATCTCAATGGTTGGAAACAGTGATGTGCTAGTAGAGCACATATCTTGTCAAACGTGCATACTACTATTGACTACATGAAAACATGGAAAATGAGATACAAGGGAGCCTCATTACATGTGCACAAGATGATGAAGCCTAGAGTGGTCGAGCTGAAGGTACGCATCTGGAGTCATATCTAGAACTATGAAGAGATCCCATAGCTCATCATTAGTTTGCAAGATTCCCATGCACATGTATTCATGAGTATGGATGTTGTTGTGTGCACACATGCGATCCCATCTATTGGGAGAGTCACTAAGGAAAAGATAAAGCCACAAGTCTGATTGGAGCTTGACTCATACTTTGATGAATTGATGCATATAACCACCAGTGCGGACTTGGTGATCAATGTAGACACCATGCATCAATATTTCACTGGTCCATGCGCACTCAACACAATGATGCACATGTTATCACACAAATTGGACAAAGAATCCCTATCAGTGTACCCAGATGCTACAGAGGCAAGAGTTTGTTTCCAAAAATATGTCACCATAGAGTACACATACGCCATTGCAGATTATCGAGCTTGGCATCATTTTGTTACTGTCGACCACTGTGAGGATTTCAAAGAGTTGGTATTCCCACAGTTTTCTGAGTCATAGTGATGTCTCGCATGGCTTGCTCAAGCCTATTTTGTCTCACATGGGTACATGTGCAGATGGTATGTAATTTCTTTTCAAGTGGAAGTTCAAGTGTTGATAGTTGGATGTAACAGTCATAGAGTAGACAAAGAGTCATGAGGGTAGATGAACAACCACAAAGGGGAATGTCAAGGGCCACCCCACCCTTCGCTATATATAGTCGCTCATAACTCATTTTATAGGTTTTTGGTCATCCAAGCTTCTGATAGGAGTATCTTAGAGAAATCTTGGAGAGTATTGTAATGAGCCTTGGTTTCTCCACTATGCAGAGCTAGTATATCTCTTTGGAGGAGCAGGTGGCAATGACAATAATGTTCCGCTGCTAGAACTAGTGGTTGGTCATGGTTGTATTGTATGACTGGAACTTTCAATTCTTAATATAACAGAGCCAACACATTTCATGCATATGTCGTATTGTATTTCAGCTATCTTGTTTACTCTAAATAATATATGTATATGTTTTCTTATGCATGCATGTGCATCTATTTTCTGTATATGTATGTATGAATCTTACTGAGATGTGACATTGGTTTAACAATCACTTTGGATTGCTAGCTTACTTGCCTTAGAGTTTGTGATGCATCTTTGCTCATGTGTTCCCTTCTTAACTCCATGCTTTCACAGGTTTCCAAGGGGCGCACTCACCTTACCCTCCGTGTGTTAGAACCACTCAAGCACCTTCCTTGAATAACTGCATATGTCACACCCTTTCTACCAACAGGGACATCTTACTTTCTTCTATGCACAACTGTGGTCAATGGGATGCCGTACGACCCACTGCTGGGACTCCTACACCAAACAATATGAGGTCTAGTTGGGACTTCTTACCAGGGAGATCCCCTGACATATTGGTGGGTCCAACACCGTCAATAGGGAGATAAGCTGAAAATAGGAGTTGAAAAAATAGTTCTTTCTTTTTTCCCTCTAAAATTTGATGATGTAATCTAATTTGATTTTATTATTTCCACTGTTATTTTATAATTTCCCTAGGAGGCCCATTTTAGACTTCAAAACTCCCCTAATTTTTGTATCACTTCAAATCTCCCCTTATTCAGGTCGAAGAATGTTTTTTGAGTGGGAGAGATATTGAAGAGGCTAGTCAGCTTAGCAAACTATCTTGACTCAAGTCGACATATACATATTATAACAAAGTGCTAAATAATGTCAATTAGTATCTGGTGAGATAGTTAGATTATTGTTACTGCCCAACAGTCTATATATTATATATGTTTGTATACCAATGTATCAGTTCTAATTCGGCTAATAAGAAAGAATATATCTATGTGTGTTCATTG
The DNA here is from genome assembly GCA_000404065.3 of Pinus taeda. Classification (NCBI taxonomy): domain Eukaryota; kingdom Viridiplantae; phylum Streptophyta; class Pinopsida; order Pinales; family Pinaceae; genus Pinus; species Pinus taeda. Next base: position 66,107 of record APFE031544861.1, read on the forward strand.
GTTTTCCATTACTATGTCTATAGTATCTTTTTCTATGCTTGTCATATGATTGCTTGATGTATGTCTATTGCTAACAATGCGCACTTTTCACTATATTACAACACAATCTCAAGAATAATCTTCCATCCTTGATAGAATATTTGACTACTACAACTCACACGTGTGAAAGACAATTTTCTGTGGAAGAGTCCAAAATTTTTCTAAGGTTAGTTGTAAGCTTAAATTCATCCCTAGTTGTAGATCCGAAATTTTGTGGTTTGAATTGATTTGAAGCAATTTTGACTTAGGTTAACTTTGAATTTGAAGGAGACTTGGAGGAGGGTTTTTACTTGGTATCTTGGTGGCTGTTTGGTATTGGTTCTTGATTTGGATATTTCTCATTTTGAATTGGTTCTGTAAGGAAAGTATTGCTAGGTTTTACCCTTTGTATCTTGCCTCATTGCAATATCTATTTTTAATGGTTGAATATAATTATAATTGTTTGATGAATAATAAGTAAAGATTTAAAAGAATAATATTTTTTCACAAGTAATTATCAAGAAAGAGAAATTAAGTGCTTGCTTCTATTATACTTGGTTTCTCAACACAGTGTAATAAGTATAGTGGGAGTCACAACACCTTTTCATTTGTGTTTCCATCATATCAAGGGGAGTGATATGCCTGCTACTAGGCATCCTCCATAGGGAAATATTGAAAGAAAATTCTACTTTGAATCTTAACTATTTTTTGCAAAATTAAAAAGAGAATAATATGTTAATTTTTTAAAAGAAGATAAATCATAAAATAAATAATTCATGAATCTATATATGATTTAAGAAAACAAATATTTTTAATAATTATATTAAAAAATTCATAAATTTTTTATAATTAAAAATAAACATATGTAAAAACTTGATTTTTAAAAGTTTCATAATTTTAACCTTAAATATTATTAACCATAAGAGAATAGATATCCATTTGATAACATAAGAGCACACAAACACTGTCCATTTTCTAAATTGTATTCAACAGACTTCAGTTTTAGGAGAAGTCATATTTTAATCACCATTATTCAGTTGGGATAACATTGTTGCTATTCCATAATTTAGTTGTTGTTTATTTTTGTGTTGGGCATGGAATCCCCCCAAGGCATGTTTTGGGGCTTAAAGCCCAAGTTTTGACTGAATCTTGTTGTAAATCTCTGCGAATTGTGAGCACAGGGTGCAAAAGTATGATAGAGTCACAGGGTTGTCTACCCTAGTTTTGTAATGTAATGTTGGCTAGATAGACCTACCCATGGTCCACGGACCATGGGATTGTATAAAAAGAGTGAGGCTCTAAGTGTAGAAAGGACATAGGTAATAGAAGATGAGCATGAGAAGTCTAAGCGATTGAGTCATAGTGTAAAGTGTGTCTTTGGGTCATAGAGTAGGAGAAGGCTTTGCAGCTAAGTGCGCAGAGACTTAGTAGTCTGCAGATGAGTGTGCGGACCCTTGCAACTGAGTGTGCAGGGTGAAGTCGAATCTGTAACCGAGGAAGGAATTAATAAAGAGAAGATCTTCCTTAATTCTATGCATATGTTCTTGGGTTAATGCATGTTTGATATAATTTGTAAATATATTTTTTGTTTACTGTGTGCACTTGTATGAATGATTTATGCTGTCAAGCATAACTTAAAGCACGTAAGTAGGCTAATATAATCAACTAATATTGGAATACCAGTAAGATCTTGGGTAATAACATAGAGCATGATGGTCAGCCCATGGGTAGGGTTGTGCAAAGGTAGTAAATCAGGTTGCAAGTCACGGGAAAGTGTGTGAAGAAACCTAAGCATAGGGTCAAACTGCAGATTAGTAGAACTCATCAAACATATCCAGGGTGCGGAAACCTAGTTCTAGCACCCTCCCATACTACTTTGGGTGAGACCTCAGTCTGCGCTCTGTAGACTATTGCCAAAAGGGCCAGTAGTACTGAGATTTGTTCGGCTAAATTAACTCTAAACCTAGGTCAAGCCCCACCAAGCCAACAAATGGTTCCGTTGTTGGGACCGGGATCTACATAGAGATGTTTGATGTCGTATCACTACAATCTGACTAAGAAAGGAATTGGAGAGTGGTTGGACAAAAATATTCACAAGTTCACGGCATAGGAAAACAGGAACCTGCGATTATCGAAGGAAGAGTGGTTAGATTGCTACTTAGGGAATCCATACAATTTTCTTTGCATCCTTCCCCTTTGAGTTGTATGAGTGGATCGTGAAGCTAGCAGACAGTCAAGGAAGGTGTAGACTTGACAAACTGATCGTGTGGACTCTAGAGTTTGTGTGTAGACTAGAAGCATCGGAAGATAAGATCGTGCACACTGTGGATCACTAGCTCAATCAAATTATAGGAGGATTTATCACCAAGTTCGAATTAGATACTTTAGTCAGCTATAGCGAGGTGGAACAACGCTTCCTCAAAGGACCGTGAGGTAAGTATGTTAAATCTTTGAACACTTGGATTAAAATGCTACTGTGAGAAAAGCAAGTTATGCAAATAAATTGATGTTTGAGGCTATGCGGAGTGGGAGGATATATAGAAACAAAGATAGAGTAGAAATAGAAACTAGCCCCTTTATTTCACCTCCATGAGAAAGCAAGGAAGAGCTTGCGAAGGTTTCACCAAGAATTGCAATCAGTTTGATAAAGCAATGAATTCCACGCATACCACTTCCACCTACACCACCACCAATTTCACCATATTCACCCCCATTTTTGCCCACACCACCTTCGCCACCACCACCATTTAATATGGAAAGCACAATAAAGTTGTCGTCATTCAAAGTAGTAGGAAATGAAGATCCAGACCAGTTTTGGTTCGTGGTAAGCATTGTATGGGAAGTGCAGGGAGTCACAGATGAAAATATAAGGAAAGCAATGTCATTCAACGCTTTGCAGGATTGCGGATTGACATGGTACATTAAGCATTCCAATGAAAATACAAACGTAGGGATCACGGATATCCAAGATGTGCTAAGCAAGGAATTAAGTAGGCCAAAATCAGAGACACAGTCGATCATTGGATTTAAGGAAATCACGATGCTTCCAAGCAAGACCTCTTGGGAGCTAGATCAAAGACTGAAGTGTACAATTCATGAAGACAACATGACCTTGATGGATGGGCAACACCGTGCATGGTTTGTAGCATCGCTAACGTTGCATCTAAGGAACACGTTGTCACAGCAGAAGCTAACCACTCAGGCCGAGGCCTTGGATATTGCAATGAGATTGCATGAGATCCTGATACAAGATCCTAACCTAGGAGTTCAACAGATCCATGCGTAGTTGAAAAACCTGTGCCTTGAGATGCAGAGTTTGAAACAAGACAAGACAGCTCGCCTAGAAGCGCGCGAGGAAGTATTATGCAAAAGCTAGGGCCATGACAAGGACCATTGTCCAGTCTTCGCGAACTACCTGGCAGGAAGAGGATCAATGCCATTAAGACCTAAGGCATAAGCAAGACCAAGCATGACACCAGTATTATGATGTGTGATTTTTCAGATAGGAGGGAAGCATGCTACAGATAAGTGCAATCTATTACAGAAGTATACGCAGAATTCCCAATAGTTGTTATGTAATTTCTGCAGGTCCGTAGGCCATGATGAGTGCACCTGTAGAAGTTATGAATTGATGATGGATTGGACCCCTACCTACAGAGTTCAGACTGAAACATGGGCCCTTAACAAAAATGCAAGGATGGTGCACACAAGATTTCAGGGGCACAGATGAGGTTGAGGTGGAATCTGACCAGGAAGAGGTCACAGATAATGGATATGTTACAATTGCAAAGGGCCAGGGCATTATGCCCATGATTGTACAAATCTGACGAGACCATCATGTTTATATTGTACCTAGTTTGATCATGAGATGGAGGACTATCCCACACTGATAGCAAGGTTGCATGATAAAGGAGCACTCCAACCTCCCCCGACTCAGAACCTACAAATGATGAGGTTTGAGCTGCGCGAGGAAGACCCGAATGTAAGTATTGTACTCCGAAGCGATAATATGACGAGGGATGACAAGGGAAAGAAGCCCAAAGAGAGTACCTGGGTTCACAAGGCTACAACAAAGGAACCAAAATTTGATTTAGAGCGTGCTAAGGAAACATTCATCGAAGCTAGGAGGAGCTTCGCAGATGCCTCTACTTTAGGAAGTAAAGATAGGCTGGAACTAGAAATGGACCCATCGATGCTCACTACATTCTTAGAGACATGCATGAAGCTACTATGTGATAGCAAGGCAATGAAGGGGCTGCAAGAACTTATAACTAGATGTGTTGGGACCGCGCCACGAGAACTGCGCGTAGTTCGAAAGCTTGGAAATCACACAACGCGAATAGGAAGAGAGATGAGATTGACCGTGCAGATTGGGGAATATGAAATGGATCAAGTGATTTTGAATCTAGGATCAGATGCGAACGTCCTACCAAAATAGACTTGGGAGCACATGGGTAGGCCTATGCTGCAATGGTCCCTTATTCAATTGCAAATGGCGAACCAGCAAAATATTCTACCTATGCGAAGATTGTAGGGGATAACGGTAGATATCGAAGGTGCTAGTGTGCTAGCAGATTTCAAAGTGATATATATCATTGATGACAACAATCCCCATCCCGTGCTACTGGGAATAGATTGGGCCACTAACATGAATGCAATAATAAACCTAAAGAAGCACAAGATGATTTTTGAGAAAAAGTCACTGTACGTAGTGGTACCTTTAGACCCTGCGAAGGGTCACACTACACAGAGCCATTGCATGACTACGATAACAACGACGATATAGACTGTATCTATAAGATAACCACGTGGGAGTAGGACTAGGTAAATCCAACAATGGATGGCAGGATCTCGTGGGAGTGTGAAAGCTCCTACACCTTAGATTCAGACAAGGAAATACAGTGATGGAAGAACTGGTTACACGAGGTAACCATGCTCAACTGTAACATGTAAGGTCATTGCGATATGTGGAAATAGACATAAGAGATCTACCTACGTATGACAGGTTGAGCAAGGTGGATGATTTCCTGAACAAATTGGAAATATAAGTACCAGAAAAACAATGTTTCGATGCTCTGAAATGGGTATTGCATGCTACACCCGCAAAGTGGTGGGGGTATGCACCATAAGAGTTTTGAGGACTAGCACAACTACCGAAGGATGATGTGCCTATGGTTTAGAAAGCCTTGGATGTAGTTAAAAGACAAGTATGATGGACAAGATTATCCACGTGCACATCTCGAAAAATGGACAAAGGTCTATGGGGAAGAGCCACAACCGGAGTGGGGCACCTGTTCCTTCATACTCTAGATATTATACCCATGAATTGGTATATAGAGATGGAGCTCTACCATGGCATGAATAAATGAGATATCCTATGTGAAGGATTCTTGTTAACCTTCACATTTAAGGATCTTTTGTGGGATACTGTTGATGATGCACTACAAGCAGTAAAAGTCGATATCTTCAAAATACCCCAGGAACCAATAGAAGTGCTTCAGCCTGAATGGGTGCCCCAGCTAAATTCCACGTGGAGAATTACAATGTAAACATTAAAGAAGACAATGAAGATCCGTGAGAAGTTAACATTCTAGAAACTAAAGGCTATCGCAACGTTCAAGGACCATTAATTAAAGATCATGACATCACTGCACTAGTAAAGACAAAGCAAGTGAACATTGGTACGGAAGCCAAACTAAAGTCTGAAACACTCGACAACTACTGTGATGATTCCATGGTGGATAAGGTTGCTGAGTTAATTTGTGAGTACCAGGACTTATTTCTGCCCAAGATCATAGACTTAAAGGGTATCGTTGGTGATTTAGGGATGATCAAGATCACCCTAAAACCCGAAGGGAAGCCGGTTAAGCAAAGGCCTTACCGGTTGAATCCAAAATGGAAGGAAAAGGTCTGCGTAGAATTAGACAAAATGCTCACAACTAGAATTATTGAGCCGTTGGAAGAATCTAACTAGGTAATCCCTATAGTAGTGCAAGAGAAGAAGCGAAAGGGTGAGATAAGAATATGCGTGGACCTCAGGAAATTGAATGATGCACATGTACATGACCCATTCTCGACCTCATTCACATATGAAGTATTGGAAAATGTTGGTGGGCAAGAAGCATATTCTTTCACGGACAGGTTCTAAGGGTACCACCAGATCGAAATCGCGTCGAAAGACAGGAGCAAGGCCACCTTCACGAATAAGTGGGGCTACTTTTAATACACCGTCATTCCATTTGGGTTAGAGAATGCGCCAGCCATATTTTTGCGCATAGTTGTCGCCGCATTCAAAGAATATATCCACAAATTCCTAGAGGTATACTTGGATGATTGCACTATTTTTGGATTGGTGAAGGACCATGTAGCAAGCTTATGCTTGATGCTAGATACTTGTCGGTAATACCAAATTGCACTGAACCTTAAGAAGTGTATGTTCCTCATTCCCTTTGGGAACTTTCTAGGACATGTGGTCTACAAAAAGGAACTAATGGTAGACCCCACGAAGATTGTCGTAATTCTAAATTTGGAAGCACCACGAAGTGTTAAACAGTTGCGTGCTACCTTGGGACATACGAGGTACTACAGGAAGTTCATTGAAATCTATTCCCACCGCGCCAATGGAGAAACTATTGAAAAAGGAGGTCACATTATACTTGAATGATGATTGCATGAAGAGCTTGGATGTCCTAAAGGGGAAATTGGCCTCTGCTCCAATCCTGGTTTTCCCAAAATGGGATGTGGAGTTCCATGTCCATGTTTATGCATCATGTATAGCATTAGGAGCAGTGCTCACATAGGAAGGAAAAGATGGCTTGGACCACCATATCACGTTTGCAAGTCTCAGGTTGTCCAAAGCAGAAAAAAAACTATTCCACAACCGAGCGTGAGGGATTGGCTATGGTGTGTGTGTTAGAAAAATACTAGCACTATTTGCTAGGAGGAAATTTCAAGATGTATACAAACCATGCTGCGCTGAAATACTTGGTCAATAAGCCTGTGTTTAGGGGGCACATATGCAGGTGGCTCTTATTGTTCCAAGAGTATGAATTTGAGGTCATGGTAAAGCCTGGACACCTGAATGCAGGACCAGATCACTTGTCGCATATTGAGACGGGAAAGGAACCTACTAGTTTAGAGGAAGGATTACCTGAAGTGTAGCATTTTGCTGTGCACATCGAGGATGGACACTTTGAAGATATAATCCACTTTCTGACAATAAGGACTATGCCAAAGGTATACTCCATCCAACAGAAGAAGGAATTGGTGCTGAGTGCAACAGATTTTTCTATCATCGCGGGGCACCTATATAAAATGGGAAATGATGAGATATTGTGAAGGTACGTACCTAAATTTGAGCAAGGTCAAATCCTCACAGAAGCACATGGGGGTGCTACGGAAGGACACTATGTAGGACAAGCAACCATGCAAAGGATTCTCCGCATAGGGTTGGGGTGGCCAACCCTTCACTAGAATTCAAAAGCACACCATAAGGCCTATGATATTTGTTAGAGGACAGGTAAACCATCATGGAGGGATGAGATGTCGTTGAATCCACAAATGACGTTGAAGCCCTTCGAAAAGTGGGCAATCGAATTTGTAGGATTTATCAAACCTCATGGGAAAATGGGTGCGTGTTACATCATCACCGTGACATAATACTTGACTCGCTGGGTAGAAGCGTAGCTAGTCAAAGACGGTATGGCCGCCATGACTGTGAAATTTTTGTTTGAACATGTGTTGACTCGATTTGGTTGTCTGAAAATATTAATGAGTGATCGCGATACACATTTCCTAAACGAAACCATCAGTGCACTCATAGAAGAGTTCCAAGTGTATCATCAGAAAAGCACACTATATCACCCACAAGCTAATGGGATAGTAGAAGCATTCAACAAAATCCTGGAGATTGCACTAACCAAAGTGTGCAATGCAGAATGAAGCGATTGGGACCTGTGCGTACTTGCAGTACTATGGGCTTATAGGACAACATGCAAGAAACTAATGGGACAAACACCTTTTCGGTTAGTTTATGGCATGGAAGTTGTCATGCCAATGGAGTATATTGTACCTAGTCTGTGCATAGTAGTGCTCACATGTATGACGGACCATGAAGTTCTAGAAGAAAGGCTCGCGCAATTGGAAGAACTTGAGGAGGAACGGTTCCTGGCTAGTTTTCATTAGCAGGTACAAAAGTAGCGTGAAAAGGCCTGACACGATCACCATATTAAGTTGCGCACCTTCAAGGTAAATGACTTAGTGCTATTGCATGATAGTAAGTTTGAAATAATCCCAAGAAAGTTCAAAATGCATTGGCTGGGACCATACATGGTTAAGGAGGTCATAGATGGAGGCGCAGTATAGCTAGTCAAACTAAATGGAGAGCCTTTCCCTCGCAAAGTGAATGGAAGTCGCTTGAAGCCCTACATGGGTGGCTCGCCTATCTAAATAACTGGTAGAAGCACAGTCTTCGCACTCTAAGGATCCAGACAAAGGCACGAGACTATAAACAAATACAAGGGATACTGGCATAGATGCAGAGAAGCAGTTTGGACACAGAGGTCTTAGAACAACAAATGCAACAGATCCAGTAAGCAACAGCTCAGTGCGTTGCTGACCTCAGCATCATTCGAGAACAGTTGGAGGGACCCCCTCAAAGATCGTCATGCCAACAGAGTGACTTGAGGGCAAGTCACGATGTTTGCGTTGGGGATTTGTTGGGCATGGAATCCCCCCAAGGCATGTTTTCAGGCTTAAAGCCCAAGTTTTGAATCAATCTTGTTGTAAAGCTCCACAAATTGCAGGTGATTGTAAAGCTCCATGAATTGAGGGCATGGGGCGCGGAAGTATGATAGAGTCATAGGGTTGTTCGCCCTAGTTTTGTAATGTAACGTCAACTAGATACACCTACCCATGGTCTGTGGACCATGGGATTGTATAAATAGAGCGAGGCTCTAAGTGTAGAAAGGAGATAGGTAATAGAATATGAGCATGAGAAGTTTAAGCGATTCAGTCACAGTGTAAAGTGTGTCTTTCGATCATAAAGTAGTAGAAGGCTCTGCAGCTGAGTGTGCAGAGGCCTAGTAGTCCGCAGCTGGGTGCGCGGACCCTTGTAGCTGAGTGCATAGGGAGAAGTTGAGTCTGTAACTGAGGAAGCAATTAATAAAGAGAAGTTTTGCCTTAATTATGTGCATCTATTCTTGGGTTAATGCATGTTTGATATAAATTAAAAATATATCGTTTATTTACTGCGTGCACCTATATGAATGATTTATGTTGTTAAGTATAACTTAAATCACACAAGTAGGCTAAGATAATCAACTAACATTGGAATACTAGTAAGATCTTGGGTAATAATGCACAGTGAGGTGGTCAATCCCTGTTAGGGTTGTGCGAAGGTAGTATATCAGGCTGCGAGGCACGGGAAAGTGCACAAAGCAACCTGCACATAGGGTCAAACTGCAGACGAGTCAAACTCATTAGACATCTCCAGGGTGCAGAAACCTGGTTCTAGCACCCTCCCATACTACTTCAGGTGATACCTCAGTCTGTGCTCTGCGAACTGTTGCCGAAAGGGCTAGTAGTACTGGGATTTGTTTGGATAAATTAACTCTGAACTTGGATCAGGCCCCAACAAGCCAACATGTTGTTGTTGTTATTATTATTATTTATTTTATTAAGGATTTTTTTTATATATATTATTTAAATGTTTCATTATCAATAAATAAATTAATTTATTAAAAAATATTTAAATATTGTATTATTTTAAAAATATATACTATTTTTCTTTTCAAAAAAATAAAAAATAAACATGGAAAAGTTAGTGTCACTTTACCCTTTCCTTCAATGCTTCCCTAAGGAGCCTCTATACCTTTAATCCACATTTTCCCGCCTTTTCATCGTCATAAACCAAATTTTATATATATGAAAACATAAATAAAAATAATAATTTAACAGAAAGTAAAAGGGAAAACTTATGTAACGAAAAGATAAAATAAAACTTATCTTCCCCTCCAAAAAATGACACCTTGACTTCATTATGGAACATAGAGAAACCTTGTAACAAGACTCAATCCAGTGGGAAAATGATGGGGAAGGGTATCTACACTTCCCTCCAAATGACTATTATTATGGACCAAGAGGAAATTTCCAGTGCCCCATTCCACCATCACCTAGATATAATCGTTGGCTGGCATAGGGATATGAAATGTAATGGAAATTTTGAGCTTCGGATGAGGAGCCTCAACATAATAATGGGAAGAGAAACATGTAAATGTTATATGGTGCCTCTCTCTTGGTTGATGAGTGAGTAATAGGGGCACCCATTGTGAGTCCCTTGAGGTTACCTTGCACCTCATGGAGATTCTCTATCACATCCTCATAATCCTCACCTTCCTTTAGATATTACTCATCCATGGCCCTATTTTATTTTGGGGTGGTACCTTGAAGACAAGATAGTCCCACATTTATTTCATGCACAAATCTATAGTTAGTTACAATAGACACCAAAAATAGTATAACATTTTGAAAATCCAAAACATCATAAATTGAAAAATTGAAAAATAGCACAAGAAATTTTTCTTACTAATGTATCCCCACTAAAAGTCAGGTGTTAGTGAAATTTTAAGATCACGCATGAAGTTAATACCTAGTTAAGGATAGTCCTGAATGACTATAGCCTATTCATTCCACCAATGGAAGAAGTCTTAGCTAAACTTAATCCTAGGCATTCCTCCCTTGAGGTGGGACATGCAATCATTCCATGTCCTCATCTTCAACTAAAACATCCTAGTTATTTGTGTCAATATGTATGGTATGTTGGAACTAGGATCACTATCAAGAGGGGGGGGAGGGTGGTGAATCAGTAGTGATAATAATTTCACAATAATAAAAATTTTTCTTCAATAATCAGTTCATCACTTAACAAATAAGCATTAGATCTTAACATGCAATTCAACTAGAATTTGCACATGAGGATCATAACATATGAAATAAACATGCACAATGAAATAAAAATCATCACATCACATAGGAACATAAGATATCTGGTGGAAAACCCCCCTCTAGGGAAAAACATACCCTTGTTGTTGTTGCGATGCTCAATATATTTTATTAGCTGTTAAGAAAATCATTACATAGAGAGTAAAATATGGAAATTATCTTAAAGGAACTATGATATCCATCTATGACTCTATAGAAATCCATCTGATTAACAAGTCTTGCCCAACACCCATTTGACTTAGGAAGAAATTTTTTCTCAATATGTGTTTTACCAAAGCACCCACTTGATTTCTCTATGTGGTTCACCTTCCATCCATTTTCAAACTGGAACACTTGAGCTGCTCAACATGAACATGATTCAAGACAACAATATCTTCATAGCACAAAATATCAATCACTAAATGAAACTCAAATCATGCTCCTCTCCCACGTTCATACATCATTCTCAACTCACATAGCGTCAATATATTTTTTGCAAGCAAACTAGATGTACAAACTCAACAAAGTAATACATAGCTGCTATATGAAAACAAGAGACACTACTGCAATCAATATATCACAATTGTATAAACTCAAACAATAATTATGCCTCTACAATCACAAATTCATTAGAAAAATCCTTTGTAGCCTTGTCACTTGTCTTTTGCATAAGAATATTCTTCAACCATGCATACTTATGTCTCTGCTATAGCTAGAGCTCCATGCACACTCTACTTCAACAAATTCACACTCCTCACCAATGGCTCTCCAAAACACTATGAAAATTTTATCACACAAGAGAACCAATCAAATGAGTAACTTTTATCTAGATATTTGTAGTTTCTGAATATGACTAAATCAATTAATTCTAATCTTGCAGTGGAGCTATGTTCATATGCTATAAATGGTTCGGTTCATTGCTTCTTGACTCAATCAAGTCACTAAATTCATTTACTAATGAATATTCTCTTTTAAACATCTTATAGAAGTGCAATAACATTTTTTCGACATTTACATGATAAGTGATGAACAAGACAAGCCAAAAAACCAAATAAGAACTTCATGAGTTTGAGGAATGTGAAGTAATTTTCATGAAAAGCCTTGGTTGCTCCCACAACACAGGATCCATGTTACTTGAACTCCTCCATCAATCCTATAGGCCTGCAATCCAATGACTAGAGCTTTTCAGCCACTCCCACATGCTTGGCTACTTTCTAATGTGGTAGAGGATGCTCAAAAACAACTTTCCTTTGCTTAGATTATGCCCAAAATTTATCCACTAGTTAATCATCATCAGTAAGCCCTCAAGAAGATAATGTGGCCTTTGAAACACTCTAGCAATCCACTGTAACAACTCCATCATCATAACAAGTCAAACTAACTTGACTTGAATGCCATTCATCAACTGCTCTAACACTCAAACCATCAAACTTCACCACATCTACTCCAACATCTGCAACCATCAATGATATACCCTGCAAATAATCATAGAAGATGAAACCTACCCATACATACACCAAGTACCATAAACATGCTTGAAAGTCTCCAATAATGTCAACTAGGTGTAGCAGCTCCACATCCTACCAAGGCATACACACACAAGCCAACGACCTACACTAATCATCTGCAACCATAAATTTAAGGTCTAAAACCAATGCACAATCCAAGTACCATCTCCCTAGCATAAGTCTAGTCTTATATCAATCAACCATGTAGTAGCTTATCCATACACACACACCAGAGACCATAAACCAATCAACCATGTGCATAAAAAACCACATACTACTAGGTTGAAATCAATGCCTACCAATACCAATTCATCCTCCAACACCAACTCTACTAGGTTGACATCAATAACAACCAAAATAACTAATCCATTATTCCAACAATCTCCCTCTTTGAAACCCCAGCTAAACCAACCAACTGGCCTATGAAAAAATCATAATCACTCCCCCTTTGTCATCAGTGGCAAAGGGTTGAGCTCATCCAAGAAGCATAGATAAAAGTACACTACTCCCCCTAGACACTAGTGTCGACAACAACAACTATAAACATCAACATAGTGTGGAAAACAACATACCATAACTAGCAACAATATCAACACATCATATAAGTCAGCAAGGCTAAACCATAATGTTGGGTTTGGATCTTGATTGTCTTCTTTATTCATAGGTATCACTACATTGGACCCCATTTTGCAATGTGGGGGTCTAGGGGGATCGAGGGCAGTGCCCCCGAAGCTAAAAGAGATGTAAACTTTCCTTGTAAAATGTTGTAATTTTGTAGTCAATCTGGGCCGTTCGCTAGGTAAAAATATGATGGTAGAAGTTATGTTTAATTTAGGGTCTTTTTCCCTAGAAGGAAACCTCTCACTATATATGAGAGAATTGTATTGCGGCTATGTAGATGTGTATTCTGAGCGAGAAAGAGAGAGGATATTACGTGAAATCGAAGAGGAAATTACAATGCATCTATTGTAGGTTGTATCTCTTCATTTTGTTGGATAATATAAAATGAAAGACTCGTTGTTTCTCCATGGACGTAGCCCAAATTGGGTGAACCACGTATATCTATGACTGTCTTGTTTTATGTGTTTTCTGTGTTTATATTTCTACAATATTTTATGTGTTTCGTTGTTTTGTAATGTATAATTTTCTAACAACTGGTATCAGAGCTAAAGGTGTATTTGGCTGATAAACTCAGAGGAGAGAAGGGTTCATGGTTCGAGTGGGAGAAATGGCAGAAAATGGTAGGGTCCAAAAATTTAATGGCCAAAAATACTAGCTATGGAAGATGCATATAGAATATGACTTGTATCAGAAAGCTTTGTACCTACCATTGAGCGGAAAGACAAAGAAGCCGATAAATATGACAAACACAGAATGGGATATTCTCAACAGAAAGGCATTTGGAACAATACGGTTGTGCCTAGCAGCATCTGTTAATATTTCAAAGGAAACGACAACAGAGGGTTGCATTGACCAAATTATATGAAAAACCCTTGGCCTCAAATAAGGTATTTCTTATGAAGCTTTTATTTAATATGAAGATGTCAGAAGGTGGATTTGTTGCTAACAAATAATTTCTGTATGGATAGCTTTTGATGATGAAGTTAGGGCTCTATTATTTGTATGATCATTGCTCAAAATTGGAATGATTTAGATATGGCCATTAGTAAATCTGTCTTTGAATCTAGTACTTTAACATTTGATGATGTTGTTGGTGCAATCCTTAGCGAGGAAATGCGATGGAAACACTTTGGTGAGACATTATGTAATGCTTTGATTGCAAAGACTAGGGGAAGAAAAATGGAAAGAGGAAAGAGTAGAGGATATCACAGTAAGTCAAGGAAAGCCAGATCCAAGTCTAGATCGAGGATAGTGTGCTATAAATGTGGGAATAAAGGACGCCTGAAGAAATATTGTAAGTCTCAGAAGGGAAAAGAAGGAGACACACAACAATAAAACAATCATGAAGTGAATTGATAGGTGATGTGTTGCAAGATGCTTTGATTCTTTCACTAGAAAATATTATTGATGCCTGGGTGGTAGATTCAGGGGCCTCATTCCATGCCACACCTGATAGGAAATATTTTCATGATTATGCTCGAGGTAAGGCATGTTAGAGATCTGAAGAAAAATATAATTTCAATTGGGAAATTGGGAGGTGAAGGCTGTGTAACAAATTTTATGGATACAAACCTGGAAGGTCACTAAGGGGCCCTCTTAATAGAAAAAGGAGAAAAGGTTGGTACATTGTATTTATGCAATGGTATTTCTAATTTTGTTAATTCTTTAACCTCTAAAGGGGAAGATGCGACATTGTGGCATCATAGGCTCGGGCACATGAGTGAGAACGAGATGCATATTCTTCATTCTAGAAATTTGTTGCCAGGTTTAAAGCATGTTGATTTAGAATTCTATGAGAATTGTGTTTATTGAAAATAGAAGAGGGTAAGATTCCTCAGAGTTTGGAAAGAAAAGAACAACAAAAAATTAGATCTTGTTCATCTAGATGTATGGGGACCTTCTCAAGTATCATCTCTCAGTGGCTCTTGTTATTATGTTACTTTTATTGATGATGCAACGAGAAAAACCCAGATTTATTGTATTCGAAATAAATATGACGTATTTGATACTTGCAAGAAATGGAAAGCTTTAGTTGAAAATGAGACAGGAAAAAGGTTGAAGTCTCCTAGTAGACAATGGAGGTGAATATTGTAGCAAATAGTTTGATATGTACTATTAAGAGAATGGAATTTGTAGATAGAATACAGTTCCAAGAACACCACAGGAAAATGGTGTGTCAGAAAGGATGAATAGGACAATCATGGAGTGTGCAAGGTGCATGATATTGCATGCATCATTACCTTTACAATTTTGGGCAGATGTTGTAGATACTGTTGCTTATCTAATAAGTAGAGGGCCTTCAAGTTCCTTGGATGGTGGTATTCCAGAGGAGGCATGGATGGGTAAAAAGGTAAACTACTCATTTTTAAAGGCTTTTGGTTGTGAAACCTTTGTCCACATTAATAAATAAAATATAACAAAGCTTGAGGCAAAATCAAAGAAATGTACCTTTATTGGATATGGTGTTAATGATTTTTGTTATCACTTTTATGATTATGAAAAAAAATCATTAGGAGCAGAGATGTCATATTCAATGAAAAGGTTTTGTATAATGATTAGATGCAGGAAAAGAAATAGGAAAAAGAAAATAAAGAATACACAATGCTAGATGAGATCATAGAAAAAATGGAAGATGGATAGTTGAAGATGGAAAAGATACACACTAGCCAAAATCCCTCAAATATATTAACAAAAGTTGTAACCAGGGAGAAACTGAGATTCTGTTTGGTTTCAATTAGTCTTCAAGTATGATGATGAAGATGAGAAACAACCAGGTCCAAAGTGGAGTCATTGTCCAACGAATGAAGTAGAAATGGAGTTGCTATAATCAGTCTCCAAGTGGGAGGTTGTTGGCTGTGGAGGTCGATTATCTTCTTTATTTCGAGGTATCACCACATTGGACCCCATTTCGTAATGTGGGGGTCTAAGGCGGGCACCACCAGGGGCTCTAGGGGGATTGGGGTAGTGCCCCCGAAGCTAAAAATAGATGTAAATTTGTGTTGTAAAATGTTGTAATTTCATAGTAAATATGGGTCATTCATTAGGCGGAAATCTAACAGTAGAAGTTATGTTTAATTTAGGGTTTTTTTCCCTAGAAGGAAACACCTCACTATATATGAGGCAATTTTATTGCAGCTATGTAGATGTGTATTCTGAGCGAGAAAGAGAGAGGAGATTATGTGAGATCAAATAAGGAATTACAATGGATATGTTGTAGGTTGTATCTCTTCATTTTACTGGATAATATAAAAGGAAGGACTGGCTATTTCTCCATGGACATAGCCCAAATTAGTTGAACCACATATATTTGTGCCTCTCTTGTTTTATGTGTTTTATGTGTTTATATTTCTTCAATATTTTATGTGTTCCATTGTTCTGTAATGTATAAGTTTCTAACAATTGGTATCAGAGCCGAAGGTCTATTTGGCTAATAAACTTGCAGGAGAGAAGGGTTCCTGGTTTGAGTGGGAGCAATGGTAGAAGATGGTAGGTTTAGGGTTTGAAAAATTCAGAAAGATCTATACCTACCATTGAGCGGAAAGACAAAGAAGCCGACAACAATGATAGACACAGAATGGGATATTCTTGACAGAAAGGTACTTGGAACAATACGGTTGTGCCTATTAGCGTCAGTAGCATTTAATATTTCAAAGGAAATGAAAATAGAGGGTTTAATGTTAGCATTGGCCAAATTATATGAAAAAGCCTTAGCCTCAAATAAGGTATTTCTTATGAAGCATTTGAAGATGTCGGAAGGTGGATCTATTGTTGATCATTTAAATGAATTTAATATAGTTACCAGTCAGTTAAGTTGTGTAGGTGTAACTTTTAAGGATGAAGTTAGGGCTATGCTATTTCTATGCTCATTACTAGAAAGTTGGAATGGTTTAGTTATGGCCATTAGTAACTCTGTCTCTAGATCTAGTACTTTAAAGTTTGATAATGTTTTTGGTGCAATCCTTAGCTAGGAAATGTGATAGAAAATCTCTAGTGAGACATCAGGTAATGCTTTGATTGCAGAGACTAGGGGAAGAAAAATGGAAATATGAAAGAGCCAAGGATATCGCAGTAAGTCAAGGAAAGGCATATCCAAGTCTAGATCGGGGATAGTGTGTTAGAAATGTGGGAAGAAAGGACACTTGAAGAAAGACTACCAGTCTTGGAAGGGAAAAGAAGGAGACACGTGAATGTGACAGGTGATGTGTTGCAATATGCTTTTATTCTTTCATTATAAAATATTATTGATACCCAATTGGTAGATTCAGGGGCCTCATTCCATGCCACATCTAATAGGAAACATTTTCATGATTATGTTCAAGGAGATTTTTGATAGCTTCAATTCGGTGATGATAAACCCTATAAAATCATTGGAATGGGTACATTTTTCATAAAACAATAGAATGGAAATCAATGGTTGTTGAAGAAGATAATTCATGTTCCAGATCTAAAGAAAAATCTAATTTCAACAGGGCTATTGGGAGGTGAAGGCTCTGTAACTACTTTTACAGATAAAATCTGGAAGGTCACTAAAGGAGCCCTGGTAATAGAAAAAGGAGAAATGGTTGGTACATTGTATTTATGCAATGGTATCTCTAATTTTGTTAATTCTTTAACTTCTACAAGAGAAGATACAACATTGTGCCATCATAGGCTTGGGCACATGAGTGAGAAGGGGATGCAAATTTTTCAGTCACGAAATTTGTTGCCAGGTTTGGAGCATGTTGATTTGGAATTTTGTGAGACTTGTGTTTATGGAAAACATAAGAGATTCAGATTCCTCAGAGTTGGGAAAGAAAAGAAGAGTGAAAAATTAGAGCTTGTGCATGCAGATGTATGGGGACCTGCTCAAGTATCATCTCTCGAGGGATTTCATTATTATTTTACTTTTATTGATGATGCGACCAGAAAAACATGGATTTATTGTATTCGGAATAAATTTGATGTATTTTATACTTTTAAGAAATGGAAAGCTTTGGTTGAAAATGAGACAGGAAAAAGGTTTAAGTGTCTCAGACCAGATAATGGAGATGAATATTGTAGAAAAGAGTTTGATAGGTACTATTCAGAGAATGGAATTTGTAGAGAGAAGATATTTCCAACAACACCACAAGAAAATGGTGTGTTAGAAAGGTTGAACATGAAAATCATGGAGTGTGCAAGGTGTATGAAATTTTATGTAGGATCACCTTTACAACTTTGGGCAGATGTTGTAGATGCTACTATTTATCTAATAAACTGAGGGCCTTCAAGTTCTTTGGATGGTGGTATTCTAGAGGAGGCATTGACAGGTAAAAAGATAAACAACTCATTTTTAAGGACTTTTGGCTGTGAATCCTTTGTCCACATTAATATAAAAAATAGAACAAATCTTGAGGCAAAATCAAAGAAATGTACCTTTATTGGATATGGTGTTAATGATTTTTGTTATCACTTTTATGATTATGAAAAACACAAAATCATTAGGAGCAGAGATGCCATATTCAATGAAAAGGTTTTATATAAGAATCAAATACATGAAAAGAAAGAGGAAAAGGAAAACAAAGAATACACAGTGTTTGATGAGATCACAGAAAAAGTGAAGGTGCCTGAAAATCATAATCATCAATAGTCAGAACAACAACAACAACCACAACAACAATAAGCACCTCAACAACTAAAAATGGTGTTAGAAGATCTACCAGGATAAGTAGACCCCCCGAATGATACTCTCCTTCATTATATTATGCATTGTTGACTAATTCTGGTGAACCAGAATGCTATGAAGAAGAAGTGCAGGTAGAAACTATGAAGAAGTGGGAGAAAGCCACGAAAGAAGAGATGCACTCCTTAGTACATAACCAAATTTGGGACTTAGTCAGATTGCTTGTAGGTAAATAATCATTGTAGAATAAATGGGTTTATAGGTTGAAGGAAGAAGATGGAGGTAGAAAAAGGTATAAATCTAGTCTTGTGGTGAAGGGGTTTGCATAGAAAAAAGGTATAGACTTTGATGAGATATTTTCTCCTGTTGTTAAAATGACTTCAATCAAAACTATTTTAAGTGTAGTAGCAGCTGAAGATTTGCATCTTGTGCAGTTAGATGTAAATACAACCCTTCTCCATGGGGATTTGGAAGAAGAGATATATATGCAACATCCACAAGGATATGAGGTAAAAGGGAAGGAAAAACTAGTGTGCAGGTTGAAGAAGAGCTTGTATGGCTTAAAACAGGTTCCAAGGCAGTGGTATCTAAAATTTGACAAGTTTATGTTTGAACAAGGTTATACTAGATGTCACTCTAATCATTGTGTTTATCTCAAAAGGAAAAATGATGGGATCTATATTATATTTTTATTATATGTAGATGGCATACTTGTGGGTTTTAACATGTGGGAAATAAATGTTCTCAAAAGAAAATTAGCAAACTCATTTGCAATGAATTATTTGGGTGCTACAAAATAAATCCTTAGGATGAGAATAACTAGAGATGGGAAGAATCGTAAAACATTGTCTCAAAGTGAGTACATACAAAAGATGTTGAAAAGATTTAATATGTAGAATGCAAAACTAGTTAGTATACATTTGGCTATCCATTTCAAACTAAGTAAGGAGGTGTGTCCCAAGACTAATGAAGAAATGGCTTATATCTCTAAAGTTCCATATGCATCAGAAGTTGGAAGCTTAATGTATGCAATGGTCTGCATAAGGCATGATATTGCACATGCAGTGGGAGTTGTAAGTAGATACATGAACAATCCAAGAAAATAATAATGGATGCTAGTGAAGTGGATTCTCAGGTATTTGAGTGGTACCACAAATCAAGAATTATGCTTTGGTGGTTCAAACATTTCTCTATAGGGATATGTTGATGTAAATATTGTGGGTGATAGAGATAATAGGAGGAGCACCATAGGGTATGTGTTTACTATAGGTGGAACAGGTGTTAGTTGAGTTTCAAAACTGCAAAGTGTTGTTGCACTCTCAATGATGGAAGCCGGGTATGTCAAGAAATGATTTGGCTACAAAGGTTTCTGTATGAATTTGGTAAGAAGTAGGAGTTGGACAGATTATACAATGACATCTAGAGTGCCATATATCTTGCAAATAATTCTACATTTCATTCCAAGCCTAAACATATAAAGCTCAAGTACCATTTCATATGGTCGGTGTTGGAAGATGGACAGTTTAAGCTAGAAAAGATACACACTAGACAGAATCTTGCAGATATGCTAACAAAAGTTGTAACTAGGGAGAAACTGAGATTCTTCTCGGTTTCAATTAGTCTTCAAGTGTGATGATGAAGATGAGAAACAACTAGGTCCAAAGTGAAGTCATTGTCCAACAAATGAAGTATAGGTGGAGTTGCTATAATTAGTCTCCAAGTGGGAGATTTTTTGATGTGGAGCCTAATTATCTTCTTTATTAAGAGGGATCACTACATTGGATCCCATTTCGTAATGTGGGGGTCCATGGGGATCCAGGGGGATCGAGGCAGTGCCCCCGAAGCTAAAAATAGATGTAAAATTGCCAAGTAAAATGTTGTAATTTCATGGTCAATCTTGGTTGTTCATTAGACAGAAATATGATGGTAGAAGTTATGTTTAGTTTATAGTTTTTTCCCTAGAAGGAAAACCATCACTATATATGAGGGAATTATATTGCGATTATGTAGATGTGTATTCTGAGCGAGAAAGAGAGAGGAGATTATGTGATATCGAAGAGGGAATTACAACGGATTTGTTGTAGGTAGTATCTCTTCATTTTGTTGGATAATGTAAAAGAAAGGACTGGTTGTTTCTCCATGGACATAGCCCAAATTGGGTGAACCATGTATATTTGTCTCTCTACTGTTTGATGTGTTTTATGTGTTTATATTTCTGCAATATTTTATGTGTTCCATTGTTATGTAATGTATAATTTTCTAACAACTAGTATCAAAGCCTAAGGTCTATTTAGCTAACAAAATCGTCAGACAGAAGGGTTCTTCATTCGAGTGGGAGCAATGGTAGAAGATGGTAGGTTTAGGGTCGAAAAATTTAATGACCAAAACTATCGGTTGTGGAAGATGCAGACGGAAGATTACTTGTATCAAAAAGATCTATACCTACCATTGAGTGGAAAGGAAAAGAAGCTAACAAGTATGACAGACATAGAATGGGATATTCTCAACAGAAAGGCACTTGGAACAATACAGTTGTGCCTAGCAGCATCGGTAGCCTTTAATATTTCAAAGGAAATGACAACAGAGGATTTAATGTCGACATTGGCCAAATTATATGAAAAAACCTTGGCCTCAAATAAGGTGTTTCTTATGAAGCGTTTCTTTAATATGAAGATGTTTGAAGGTGGATCTGTTGCTGATCATTTAAATGAATTTAACATAGTTACTAGTCAATTAAGTTCTGTAGTTGTAACTTTTGATGATGAAGTTAGGGTGTTGTTATTTCTATGCTCATTAACAGAAAGTTGGAATGGTTTAGTTATGGACATTAGTAACTCTTTCTCTGGATCTAGCACTTTAAATTTTGATGATGTTGTTGGTGCAATCCTTAGCGAGGAAATGCAACGAAAAAGCTCCGGTGAGACATTAGGTGATGCTTTGATTGCAGATACTAGGGGAAGAAAAATGGAAAGAGGAAAGAGCAAAGGATATCGTACTAAGTCAAGGAAAGGTAGATCCAAGTCCATATCAGTGATAGTGTGTTGGAAATGCAAGAAGAAAGGACACCTTTAAAAAGAATGCAAGTCTCAGAAGGGAAAAGAAGGAGACACACAAGAGTAAAACAATCATGAAGTGAATGTGATAGGTGACATGTTGCAATATTCTTTGATTCTTTCATTAGAAAATATTATTGATGTTGGGTGGTAGATTCAGGGTATTTATTCCATGCCAGACCTGATAGGAAACATTTTCATGATTATGTTCAAGGAATTTTTTGACAACTTTGATTGGAATGGGTATAGTTTTCATAAAAAAACAAAATGGAAATCAATGGTTGTTGAAGGAGGTAAGGCATGTTCCAAATTTGAAGAAAAATCTAATTTCAATAGGGCAGTTGGGAGATGAAGGCTATGTAACTAATTTTACAGATAAAACTTGGAAGGTCACTAAAGGAACCCTCATAATAGAAAAAGGAGAATAGGTTGGTACATTCTATTTATGCTATGGTATTTCTAATTATGTTAATGCTTCAACCTCTATTAGAAAGATACGACATTGTGGCATCATAGGCTTGAGCACATGAGTGAGAAGGGGATGCAGACTCTTTACTCAAGATATTTGTTGCCAGGTTTGAAGCATGTTGATTTGGAATTCTATGAGAATTGTGTTTATGCAAAATAGAAGAGAGTCAGATTCCTCAGAGTTGGGAAATAAAATAAGAGTGAAAAATTAGAACTTGTGCATACAGATGTATGGGGACATTCTCAGGTATCATCTCTTGGTGTCTCTCATTCTTATGTTACTTTTATTGATGATGTAACCAGAAAATCCTGGATTTATTGTATTTAGAATAATATGATATATTTGATACTTTTAAGAAATGGAAAGCTTTCGCTGAAAATGGGATGGGAAAAAGGTTGAAGTGTCTCAGATCAGATAATGGAGATGAATATTGAAACAAAGAGTTTGATAAGTATTATTCAGAGAATGAAATTCATAGATAGAAGATGGTTCCAGTAACACCACAAGAAAATGGTGTGTCAAAAAGGATGAACAGGACAATCATGGAGTGTGCAAGGTACATGAGATTGCATTCGGGATTGCCTTTACAATTTTGGGCAGATTTTGTAGATATTGTTGTTTAGCTAATAAACAAAGGGCCTTCAAGTTCCTTGGATGGTGGTATTCCAGAGGAGGAATGGACAGGTAAAAATATAAACTACTCATTTTTAAAGACTTTTGGCTATGAATCCTTTGTTAACATTAATAAAGAAAATAGAACAAAGCTTGAGGCAAATTCAAATAAATGTACCTTTATTGGATATGGTGTTAATTATTTTTGTTATCACTTTTATGATTATGAAAAACACGAAATCATTAGGAGAATAGATGTCATATTCAATGAAAAGGTTTTGTATAAGGATCAGATGTGGGAAAAGAAACAAGAAAAATAAAACAAAGAATACACGGTGCTTGATGAGATCACAGAAAAAGTGAAGGAGCCTAAAAATAATAATGATCAATATTCACAAAAATAACAATAACCACAATAGAAACAAGCACCTCAAACACTTGAAAGTGGTGGTAGAATATCTTCCAAGATAAGTAGACCCCCTGAATGATACTCTCCATTATATTATTTATTTTTGACTAATTCTAGTGAACCAGAATGTTATGAAAAAGCAGTGTAGGTAGAAACTAGGAAGAGGTGGGAGCAAGCTATGAAAGAAGAGATGGACTCCTTAGTACATAACCAGACTTGGGACTTATTCAAATTGCCTGCAGGTAAAACATCATTGCAGAATAAATGGGTTTGCAGGTTGAAGGAAGAAGATGCAGGTAGAGAAAGGAATAAATCTAGACTTGTGGTGAAGGGGTTTGCATAGAAAAAGGGCATATACTTTGATTATATATTTTATCCTATTGTTAAAATGACTTCAATCAGAACTATTTTGAGCGTAGTAGCACCTGAAGATTTGCATCTTTAGCAATTAGATGTAAATACAACCTTTCTCCATGGGGATTTGGAGAAAGAGATATATATGCAACAACCATGAGGAAATGAGGTAAAAGAGAAGGAAAAACAATTGTGTAGGTTGAAGAAAAGCTTGTATGGACTAAAACAGGATCCAAGGTAGTGGTATCTAAAATTTGATAGGTTTATGTCTGAACTAGGTTATACTAGATGTCACTCTAATCATTGTGTTTATCTCAAAAGGAAAAATGATGGTAGTTATATTATATTGTTACTGTATGTAGATGACAAGCTTTTTTTAGGTTCCAACATGCAGGAAATAAATGTGCTCAAAAGAAAATTGGCAAACACATTTGTAATAAAGGATTTGGCTGCTGAAAAATAAATCCTTGGTATGAGAATAACTAGAGACAGGAATAATCGCAAATTAACATTGACTTAGAGTAAGTACATAAAAAAGGTGTTGAAAAGATTTAATATGCAGAATGCAAAACCAGTTAGTATACCTTTGGCTAGCCATTTCAAACTAAGTAAGGAGGTGTGTCCCAAGACTCAAGAAGAAATGTCTTATATGTATAAATTACCATATGCATCAATAGTTGTAAGCTTAATGTATGAAATGGTCTACACAAGGCTTGACATTGCATATGCAGTAGGAGTTGTAAGAAGGTACGTGAACAATACATGAAAATAACATTGGATGGTAATGAAGTGGATTATCTGGTATTTGAGAGTTACCACAAATCAAGAATTATGCTTTAGTGGTTCAGACATTTCTCTACAGGGATATGTTGATGCAGATATGGCGGGTGATAGAGATAATAGGAGGAGCACCACAGGGTATATGTTTGTTGTAGGTGGAACAGGTGTTAGTTGGGTTTCAAAACTACAAAGGGTTTTTGCACTCTTAATGATAGAAGTAGAGTATGTTCCTGCTACAGATGCTAGTAAAGAAATGATTTGGTTACAAAGGTTTTTGGATGAATTGGGTAAGAAGCAGTTGTTGGGTAGATTATACATTGAAAACTAGAGTGCCATACATCTTACAAAGAACTCTACATTTCTTTCCAATACTAAGCATATATAGGTCAAGTACCATTTCATACAATCGGTGTTGGAAGATGGACAGTTGAAGTTGGAAAAGATACACACTAACCAAAATCCTGCATATATCTTAACAAAAGTTGCAACTAGGGAGAAATTGAGATTATTCTCAGTTTCAATTGATATTCAAGTATGATGATGAAGATGAGAAATAACTAGGTCCAAAGTGGAGTCATTGTCCAACAAATGAAGCAATGGTGGAGTTTCTATAATTAATCTCCAAGTTGGAGATTGTTGGGTGTGGAGCCTTATTATCTTCTTTATTTAGAGGTATCACCACATTGGACCCCATTTCGTAATGTGAGGTTCTAGAAGGTTCTAGAGGGGTCTAGGGGTATCGAGGCAACACCCCTAGACCCCCATAATGCATCTACCAACACATCTATATGATGTCAACAATAAACATGTAAAAAATATGTGCATCATTTGTAATAGAAATCATCCACTCATAGTAGCAAGAATCAAATCAACACATCTCACATCATAAGATATGCCTCAAACTATTATGGAAATGCACCATGGATCCACGAAATAATAAATCTGATCAACAAATCCTCCAACTAGTACCAGAATATCATGTCACTAATAATCATCAAGTACTATCATAGATTATGTACCAATAGCTAATAATTGTCAACTTGGACCAACACTAAACTTGTAGCAAGATTTTTCAATAGGAAAACCAACAACAATAAAAAATCCATAGGCATGCATATGGACCATAAACACCACCAACATAGCTGAATCAAAATCATCTCATACGAAAATGTATTGTGTCTTACAATCATTTTATATAATGCATGAATGCTCAAAATAACCATCAATCTGAAAATAATCAACTGCATGCAACTCATATAAGACATATAAACTCAAGGTAGATCCCCTCAACCTCTAATATCTCTTGTAATGACCAATTTTAGATAAATATATCATGATGAGAAACATAGAAACCTCCTCCAAATAATCTCATGGAACAATATGGCATCAATAAACCACTAGAAAATGAAATCATATGAGATTCCTTCCTTTCACGTGCACCATCTCTGCAACAAAGAACTGTTAGTGTTACAAAATCATAACAACCATCTGCAACACAATTCTCATTCAAACTTCCAATATGGTAGCAATTTTAATGATTTGCATGCAATTCATAATGCTACCATATGCTTCCCCTTAGACCATGCAAGCCTTAGGTTTTAGCTGGATTGATTTGTTGCTCCTTTATTCTCCATATCTTGTGTGGCTTCCCTCTAGAATGTGGATCCTTTTCTATTCTTTTCCCTTTTAGAAAATCATGAGGTGCTTTCTTGAATACCTTTAGAGGGTGAGTTCTTTGTATCTCATATTTTCTCCTCCATACTTTATTTGTCTTTAATGGATGGGATACAATTTTTCTAGGATTTGATCTACTAGATCTACAAGCTAATGCCTTATGGCCAAGGTTACCACACTTGAAACATTCAACATTAGTTAAAACTCTACCTTGGTTTGCATTCCTCAACATCAATCTTTGTTTTCTTGCAAAGTATTTTCATTCCATTGCTCTATGTCCAAAGCTATTGCAATAAAAGAAATTTTCGTAAAATATACTTTGATACCTTTTACTGGAGATTATGGGACCACAAAATCTTGGTTTCTTCCTTTTTATTTTGAAGTGCTACATGTACTGACTTGTTTTGCATGTATTTGTTGATGTCACTTCCTTGTCCTTTTATTTAATTCATTTGTGATAGGCTTGTGATTTTTTGCTACATGATTGTCCTCTTCTTTCTCCTTCTTCTTCATTTCGAAAGATTCTCCTTCAAAACACAATCCGATTTTGATAAGAGGAGGTCTCTAACTAATAAGAATCTCATCCAAAATGTTGTTGCTTTTATCCTATTTTTGATATTGAGATAGCTGGAATTTTTCTTTTTCAAGCTCACATCTCAAAGAGGCAAGTTCAACTTCTAAGATTGTACAATAGGCCTCCCAATCTTGTAATTGATTTGATAATCTCTCATTTTCCTTGATTACTTCATCATGTTGTCTTTTTAGATCAATAATGGGCATGTCATTACTCTCATGGTTGTTCTCACGATCTCCTTGAGAGAAAATTGGATATGCTACTACTAAGAATGTGGAGCCTTCATGCATTTTCTCTTCAAGAATGCAATGGGGTTCTTCAATAATGTTTTAATCTTGAAATCCTTCTCTTCCATAGATACTATGCATCTTGTCCATAATCGTTTTGAGGTCTTGCGGTGTCTCACAATAGAAACATCATGATATAATAGGGTATTCAAAATGATATTCTTGGATTTCTCATTCGATTCATCATATGTATTATATTCTAATGAGGGAAAAACATCCTCATCGATATCAATGAAGTATGCTTCCAATCTCACCTTCCATAGTGCATAATTTAGTCCATGAAGAATAAGAAATCTATCTGCAACAAAATCTCCTTGATTGTCCATGATCTTCTCTCAAGTGATCAAGCTTCACTGAGATATCCTCAGTCTGATACAAATTGATGGAATCAAAATCACTACTTAGGGGGGTGGTGGGTGAATCAGTAGTGATAACAATTTCACAAAAATAAAATTGTTTCTTTAATATATTAATCGATTCATCACTTAACAAATAAGCATTAGAAATGAACATTCAACTTAAACTAGAATCTACACATGAGAACCATAACATATGAAATAAATGTGCATAGTGAAAAAAAATCATCACATCACATAGGAACACAGGATATCTGGTGGAAAACCACCCTCTAGGGAAAAAACCACCCTTGCTATTGTTGTGCTACTCAATATATTTTATTACCTATTAAGTAAATCATTACATAGAGAGTACAATATGGAAACTGTATGAAAGGAACTATGATTTCCATCTACAACTCTATAGACACCCATCTGATCAGCAGGCCTTTCCCAACACCCATTGGACTTATGAAGAATTTTTTTTTCAATACTTGTTTTCTCGGAGCACCCACCACACTTTTCTATGTGGTTCACCTTCCATGCATTTTCAAATTGGAACACTTGAGCTTCTTAGCATGAAAATCACATCAAAAATATCTTCATAGCAAAAAACATCAATCACTAAATCAAACTCAAATCATACTCTCTCACATTCATACATCATTCTCAACTCACATAGACTTAATACATTTTCTGTAAGAAAACTAGATGCAAAAAATAAAAAACGCAATATATAATTGCTATATGAAATCATGAGACACTACTACAATCAATATATTGCAATCATATAAACTTAAACAATAATTTTGAATCTGCAATCACAAATGCATTAGAAAAATCATTTGTATACTTGTCACTTGTCTTCTGCATAAGGATAGTTTTTAGCCATGCATACTTCTATCTATGCTATAACTATACCTCCATGCAAAATCTGATTCAACAATTCACACTCCTCACCAATGGCTCTCCAAAACACTACGACAATTTTCTTAGACAAGAGAGCCAACCAAATGAGCAACCTTTCTCCACATATTTATAGTTTCTGAAGATGATTAAATCAATTAATTCCAATCCTATCATGGAGCTATTTTCATATGTTGTAAATGGTTTGGTTCATTTCTTCTTGACTCAGTCAAGCCATTAACTTCATTTAATAATGAATATTATCTTTTATCCATATTCTAGAAGCACAATAGCCTTTTTTGACCTTTACATGATGAGTCCCGAACAAGACAAGCAAGAAAAACAAATAAACACTTGATGAGCATGAGGAATGCAGTGTAATTTTTCTGAAAAGCCTCAACCATTCCCAGAACATAAGCTCCATGCGACTGAACTCCCTAGTCACTCCCATAGGCCTGCAAGACAATGACTGGAGCTTTTCTGTCACTCCCACAGACTTGGCCACATGTAACTATGGCAGAGGATACTAAAAAACAACTTTCCTTTTCTCAGATTCTGCCCAAACTTTCTCCACTAGTTGATCATCATCAATAATTCTTCAGGAAGCCAATGTATCCTTTGCAACACTCCAACAATACATTGTAACAACTCCATCATCATCACAAGTCAGAATAAGTTGACTTGAATGTCATCCATCAACTGCTCCAACACTCAAGCCATCAAACATCACCACAACTAGTCCAACATATGAAACCATCAATGATAGAACCTGCAACTAATCAAACAAGCTAAATACCATCCATACATACACCAAGTACCATAAACATGCTTGACAATCTCCAATACTGTCAACTAGGTGTAGTAGCTCCACATCCTTCCAAGGCATCCACACACAAGCCAACAATCTGCGTTAATCACATGCAACCATCAAGCTAAGGTTTGAAACCAATGCACAATCCAAGTACCATGTCACTAGCATAAGTCTGTTCCTATACCAATCAACCATGTAGTAGCTCACAGACACAAACACACACACACACACACACACACACTAAAGACCACAAACCAATCAACCATGTCCATAAACAATCACAAAGTACCATGTTGACATCAATGCCAACCAACACCAGTGCATCCTGCAACACTAATGCCAAATTTCTTGAATACTTCCTTGAGATACTTGCTTTGTGAGATGAAGATTCTTTTGGAAATTTGTGCAATCTGCAAACCAAGAAAATAATAAATCTATCCAAGCATTGACATCGCAAATTTATCTTTCATAGAAGTTGTAAAATAGCATGTTAGTTGATTTGAATCACTAGAAAAAATAATGTCATCAACATAGAAAACCACTACTAAAATTTTTCCATCATTAGATTTAACGTATAACTTTTTTTTTTTTATTTTTTTATATTATATTTTTAATTTTATTTTATAATATTATATATATATAAAATATATAATATAATATATATATATATATTATATTATATATATATTTAAAATATATATAATAAATATATAATATTAATATAATATATAATAATATAAATATATAAATTTCAGTTACACTTCTCTTGAAACCAAATTTAATAAAATAATTGTCCAACTTGGAATACCAAGTTGTTGGGGCTTGCTTGGGACCATACAAGGCCTTCTTCAGCTTGCCAGAATAATCATGTTATTCTGACAACTAAAACCCATCTGGTTGCTCAATATAAACTTCTTCCTGCAAATCTTTATTTAGAAAATAAGATTTGACAATCATCTAATATATGTTGAATTTATTGAAACAAGCAATTGGAAAAAAATTCTAACAGCCTCCAATCGAGCAACAGGAGTTATGGTTTCATCAAAATACAAACCTTTTATTTTTGCATAGTCTTTATAGACTAATCTTGCCTTGTTTCTTACCACTTGATCATGCTCATTCAACTGATTCATGAAGACCCACTGTGTGCCTATGACATTCTTGTTTGTTGGTCTAAGAGCAAGCTCCCAAGTGTGATTTTTCTCAATATGGTCCAGTTCTTCATGCATATATTTTAACTGATTATCATCCTTGTTGTCTTGCACAACATCCTTAGGTTCAACTAAAGGTAGCAAGGCTACATGTGCTTGAGTAGGGGGATTTAGTAGCTTCCTTCATGTCTATACAATTTGGTTAGTTGGGTGATGTTTTTGTACATACCTTTGCAGGATATTTGGATTGAGGACTGAGAGGTTCTTCATTGTCTTCATCTAAAAGTGGCTCATAAACCTTCTCATCAATATTAAATGGATCACTGGGGTTTTTATTTATTGGTTGATTTTCTTCAAATTCAATGTGATCATCTACTTTGACATTAATACAATCAACTATAATCTTTGAATTCTTTTTGTAGCATCTATAACCTTTGTTATTATGAGAATATTGAAGAAAAAGACCTTCATCATCCCTTGCATCAAACTTACCAGGCTTGTCGTCATTCCTTTTGATGTAACACTTTCTTTCAAAAATTGTAAAATGCTTGTGTTGCAGGTTTTACATACCAAAGCTCATAGCAGTCTTATCACTAGTTGGTTTGAAGTGAGATTTGTTTAAATCACCTCTATTCTGTGAATTGCTTCAGCCCAAAATATCTAATGAACATTTCTTTCTCCCATCATGGATTTGGCTAACTATTGAACTGACTTATTGGTTGTCTTTGCAACACCATTTTGCTTGAAAAAGTCATCAAATTAATTTAAATTAAACTCGCCCTCATTACCAAACATTATGCACTTGATTTTATATTCTATCTCATTCTCATTCATGGATTTAAAGTCCGTAAAATTATTAAAATATTTTGATTTTTCTCTAAGGAATGCAACCCACATCATTCTATTGAAAACATAAATAATAAGCATGAAATACATTTTACCTATGGGTGTCTGCATTGTTGATGTTCCACAAAAATCCATATAAACTAAATGCAATGGCTTAGATGATGAACTCTCCTTGGTTTTGAATGGCATTGGAACTTGCCTTCCCAACTGAAAAGACTTGCAAATAGAATTCTCTAGCTATGAAAGCTTAGGAAAACATTTAACAACATTATTTCCAAATCTAACTATCTCATCAAAATTTAGATGTCCAAGTCTCCATGCTATATCTAGATCTCATTAATATTTGACAAGAAAGATCTTTCTACCTTCTCGTTTAGGACATATACATTGTTATTTGTTCTCACAACTTCAACTACTACTTCTCTAGTGCTTGTATACTTTATTCAACAATTATTAGCTCTGAACAACACATCATAGCCTTGGTCACACATCTAAGACACACTAAGCAAGTTATTCTTCTAAACATCAACATACAAAGCATTCTCAACTTTACCTTTCTCATTAGATAGACTGGTAACTCTTTTACCGATAATCTTACTAGGCACATTTTTTCCAAAGGTCACATTGCCTTTCTCAACTGGTTTCCATGTCAAAAAGTTACTTTTGTCTCCTAACATTTTCTTCAAACAACCATTGTAAACATAAAAATAATTTCCTTCATTGTGAGCATATAACACAATATTACATTGATCTGTGCTCTATTTTTCTTTCCATAATTTGGGCTCGCTTCTTTTCTCAATAACTGGATCAAGCCTTTTATTCTTAAGTCTACAATCAAGTGCTTTATGCACGTTGAATTAAATTATTCAAAGGAGAAAATTAATTGTTGTACTTAGGTCTCCTCATCCTTTATCTGATTGGATGATTAATTGGCTAATAATTTTTTCTCCTTGGTCTGAGCTACCTGTATGATAAATTCACCCTACAATTTGCTTCCTTATGTAAATAATTGGTGCATGTAAGACAATATCCTAAAAATATTGCATCATACATGGGAGAAAATTGACTTGTAATCATTAGTTGGGTTTCTCTTTATGCATTTCGATTTTCTTCTCTTGTTATTTTTGTCTTTAGCTGAGCCAAATTCCTCCTTTTAATTTTCTATTGTTGACTGCATATTGGATTTCACACTTCCTTTATCTCTTTGTGTTTGCGTTGTCCCTTCTTTTGTTGTTGCACTATCATTATTTTTTACTTCTTGTACAAAGGTCATCAAATTCTTTCTGTTAAAATCAGTTGTTGAGCTAGACTCAGCCTCAAATCCAAGACCAATTCTATCAGTGGAGACTCTTCATGCTTCCAAGAGGTCATTTAAAAATTTAGTCCCCTTTCCAAACTTTTTATTAAAGTTCAGTGAGGTCTTTACCTTCTCTAACTCTTTTCTTAGAAAAAAAATCACCCTCAAGTCTTTCAGAAGCTTGATTGTTCTTACTCGATTGCTAGTTTAAACTCTTTTGAATATTGTTACCTTCTTCAATATACAGGAGTAGAGTTTCAAAAACATTAGATTTTTTTCTTGATAAGTAATTCTTTCTGAGTTTTAGTTTTCAATCTCGACCTTTGAATCTCCTCAAGAGAGAAAAAAAATTCACCTTATAAGTCTATAGAAATGATCATGAATTCCTTTGAAACTTCATCATCTATGTCTTCATTTGATGATTGGATGCCTTCACTTTTAGAGGAGTTGGCATATTGGATGTAGAATCTCTTCTTTGTAGCCTTCTTTCTATCTTTATAAACTTTCTTGAACTTCTCTCTAGGATCATATTCTTTCTTCTTATTTTTAGGACACTTGGAAGCATAATGATGAACTTTTCCAAAATTACCTTTGTACTTTCTTGACCATCTCTTGAGCTTCCTCACAAACTTTGCTTCCTCTTCATCTGTTTCACAACATGAATCATCATGTTCTTCCTTGGGCTTATTGTCTTCTTTTAAGGTTGAATAATTTGTTGTAGGATTTCCAGTTGAAATTATCATCTCATAAGCAGCAAGGCTACCAAGAAATTGACCTAGAGTGAGAGAGTTCAAATTTGTTATCTCCTCAATGGCTAAAACCTTGGGATTAAATTTATTGGGGAGGGATATCAACACCTTTTGAACTACTATAGGCCCTTCTAACTTTTAATCAAGGTCTCTTATAATGTTCACAACTTCATCAACTCTTAGAAATAATTTTGCAATATATTCATCATCATGCATCTTCAAAGACTCAAATTGCATTCTAAAACCTTTAAGTTTGGCTTGTTTTACCTTGCTATCACCTTCATAGAAACTACTCATTGATAGGAAAAATACTAAGAGGGGGGGTGAGTCAGTATTTTTAATTTCACTTTAACCTTCAATTTCAAATTCTAAATTTTGTATGCTACTAATGTGTACATGCCTTTAGTGAATTAAATCCACGTGTATCAATATTACTAATTTTTCATACTTTCCGTCAGTGATTTAACTTAACCATTCCATCATTATTTCTTTAGTAATTCATTATGCATTAAGCATTAACATTAAGAGGAAAACCAAAATAATCAAAGCATCAACACATAAGGACACCAGGATTTTAGGTGGATAGGTGGATGTGAGAGAAAACCATTACTGTTGTCATATATGTATTCTTATTTTATTATAAAGAAAAATTTCTTACAATTTTTTATCGATGAAAACTCTTACCAACACAAAAGCTCCTACCTATAAGAGGATACAACCTCCACTCGTTCTCCAACACCCACTAGAAGGGGGATACAACTCTCTAATATCATTTACCAGCTCCAACCAGAAGGATCTCCTACCCCCTCACTGAAGGCTACAAACCTCAACACCTAGTGGACCAAATTTCATAATGTTTCATACTAAATCCACCTAAATCAAGCACACATCAAAACATGTAGGCCAGCTTTCGTCATATTTTCAATTTGGACCAACACTAGAAATATGATCAAACCAATACCAAACTAAATCACTGAATAAATGCATCATTGAGTCATTTAATAACTGAATAAATGTATCACTGAATCACTGAAGCAAACCAATCACTAAATCACTGAAGCAAATCAATTAATGAATACAAACATGCCAGCTAAACCCTCTTTAACAACATTGTCAATACTTTCATGCCATACCAAACCAAGTCACCACTATCAAACATGCCCAATATCAATCATCCAAGCCAATACTACAATTTATATTAAGTTGGGACAAAATTCCTTTATAAATTATACCATATTGTTGTAGCGGCTGCAACACCCTCCAAAATTTTGGCCTATACTCAAATTTCGGAGCTTAATGTGGATCCTGTGATCAGTCGTTCCTTAGTCACTTATCGGTAAGCCAATGATCTCAAGCTCCCCTCTTCGATCTTAAGAGTCATTCACACTTTATCTTATACAACACGTGTCATATTTAGGCATGGGGATTATCATTTGTCATGCAAAGGGGAGTTTGTTATGGTTCAAGGGGATATCTTTGTATTTATGATCTGTTCTCATCACACGGACATGTCTTGCACTCACTTCACGCACTCTTGTCATAAAGGTTGTTGCATCAAGCGAAGTATGCTTTTATATGTTCAAAATGGTCTATGTTGTGTCACTAAGTTTTCAAGTGTGTGATCATAGTCAACTTATGTCACTGTTCACATCAGTTCCACTAATCCCATACTTAGCCAATTTCCAGAGTTTCCCTAGCAACTTAGCCTCATCCAACCTTTCTACAACTGTACACTTTGCATCTACAACCCTCAATATTTTCGCATTTCCTGCTAGAATTGCGCAATGCATAGAGACCCCAACCTCTCTTGAAATCCAAAACTATGCAGTGGTTTCCTCTAGTGCCCTTGCCTCAGCTAGAACCCACTACATCTAGAAACTGCGTAGTGTTGTCCCTCAGCTGCCCAGTCTTCCTTGCATCTAGAAACTGTGCAGAGGTGTCTTCCCGGGACCTTATGTCACAGCAGCGTCTTACATCACAAAAATGCACGGTGTTCTCCCTCAGTTGTCTAGTCTTCCTTCCATCCGAAAACTATGCAAAGGTGTCCTCCCAGGGTCACATACTAGAAGTAGTCACTACTCGATGAAACTGTGCAGATGTGTCTCTGAGTGACTAAAAGGAAGAATGAAATGCTATATTACTCCCAAGGAGCTGAGGAGAAAGATAGGTAGACCAAGGAACCCAAGGTATGATAGAAGAGGGGGACGACATGAAGACTCTGTTGGATGAATAACCCTTTGGAGGGTATGTATGGAAAACATAACACATCTTTTGAATTACATTTCTTAGTGTAGCTTTAAGGACTACTTATCATGGTCATATCATTTTGTCTCCAATGACATGCATAGTTGCAAGAACTAAAATTCATTCCATGTGTTTCCTCTACGTTCCCTGCTCCCTTTTGTTTGCTTAACCAACTCGTGTCTTTTGGCATGTTTATTACTTTTCCATGTTTGCAATCTTGTTCTGGCAACTTTGAAGGTTTTCCTTTGTGTGTTTGGGTTGTATTAGTTATGTGAACACTCGTTGCACTCACACACAAATTTGTAAGCACTGTCAAGCAAAGGGTCATGTTGGCTTGATGGGGCATGACCTAGGTTCAACTTTAATTAACCAAAACAAATCCCTACACTACTGGCCCTTTTGGCATCAACCTATGGAGCGTGGACCGAAGTCTCACCCAAAGTAGTATGGGCAGATGCTGGAACCAAGTTTCCGCACCCTAAGATGGTTATGATGTCGTTTGATTCCCTCTTTCCCTGCCTTTGCACATGTCGCTTCGCTCTAGGGCTTGCAAGACGAGCTCTTTATTTTGTCCTTCAATACCTCCACGAAAGGGTATGCTAGACCTTCTCGCAGTCCTAGCCTACTGCTAAGGTACTTTCATGCTGCTATGGCAGTGGGCTGTGCCAATTCCCCAATTAATCTAAGTGACTCACTTACCTATCGAATAATTATATTTAACACCGTGTAAATAGATAATTGTAATTGCATTAAATTATTCAATGTAATTGCATTCATTCGCACATCACATAAGCATAATAAAGGAAGTTCATACATAAAATATCAATATGCATTAAAAGAACAAAGACACGTGAATTGTCAAATATTTCTCTTCTTTCAAGTGCTTACAAACTCTGTTTTCCCTACGCACACAGCTACAGGGGTCGACACACTCCGTGACATAATTCTACCCTAGGCCTCTCTGCACTCAGCTACATAGCCTCTACCTATGCTATCACCCAAGACTTAGACTTCTTAATTTAGAGCTACGACTCTCTTACATTGTCTATCTCTAAAACTACTTAGAGCTTAGATCTTTTTATACAATCCCATGGTCTGTGGAACATGGACAGATCTCTTACAACTGACTTTACTTTACAAAACTAAGGGCAGACTACCCTTTATGAAACATGAAATATTTGTGGTCCACGACCACAAAATGTGGATACTTTACGAGTTTATTACAAAATTTGGCCCAAACATGGGCTTTTGGGGGATCCCGCTCGTAACAAGACCCCAACACAAACATCGTGACTTGCCCTCAAGTCAATTGGCAGGTGCGGAGATCTTTGCATGAAGCCCATCTAGCTCGACTCGTATGGCTACAAGCTCAGTTGTGCACTGAGCTGCCACCTGCTTCGCTTATTCCACTGTTTGCTTGGTCACTGCTCTTGCGCTGCTAGCTTGAAGCTTTTGTTGCATCGCTTGCAGAGTCACAAGCTTGCATTCAATATTTCATGTGACTATGTAAGCTTCCTCCATCTAGGGCTTTAGTCTTGCCTTCAGCACTGCTTCCTTGTGCAGTGCTACATCCACCTATTCCTTCAGCTGCTTGGCCTCCTGGCTTGGCTAGTCTCTGTGTTAGTGCAATGGTGCGTGTTATGCCCTTAACTTCATCATAGCATTGTTGTAGATCATGTGCTTCCATCTCTAGCCTCTGTATATTTGGGTCCTCCTGCAAGCTTGTTAGGACCTCAAATGACTACTCGAACAACTATGTGCAGTCTGCTATTGCACTCTTCACCACTGCTACTTTCTCTATGACAGTGATCACCCATTGTTCCTTTACTTCTGGTGGTGTTGAAGGTTGGGCCCTCAACTATACCTTGGTAATTTTTAGTTCAAATATAGCTGAACTTGTGAAATCTTAGTCCAAGTGTCACGCACCCCTATGGCCAACTTGTAGATGCGGACCTCGATTGGCTCCTCCTCAAGAATGGCCAGCTCTAGGACCATTTGGCACACCTCCTCAATGACCTGCATAATCCTTTTGCTCTAATTGGTTGCCTCGGCCTCCACAATGATGGAAGCATTTCTCTGTAGGGCCATTTGTTTGTTGTTGATCCATTGTTCGATGATCACCTGGAGGGTGCGACACTCATGGGCCCTCAAATGTGCAATTACTCCATCCTACAGGAGGTGGAGTGCTTCGCATGAAAGTGCGGCCAAGTTCAACCCAACTTCCTTCAGGGCGCTAATAATGGGCCTGTCAACCTCATTTTTCATGGTCAGTGCTCCATCCGGCAGCACTAGTGCACTGGAATTATTCATGCACAACATATCGACAGCCTCTGAAGTGTCGATAGCCAATCTAGTAGACACCGTGCCAGCTTGCTACACGCAGGTCTGCAACTCCTTCAACTCAATCTGGATGGCCCCTAGTATGATCTGTTGTTGCTGTTCAAATTGCTGCAAGGCCTCTATGGTGACATCCTTGACTGTGTCACTGATATCATGTAAGTCGCCCAAGGTCAGTGTTATAGGGTCCAGCAAGTTCTTGGTCGCCTTTGATTTCTTCTTGGACCCTCCCTATTCTAGCTCTCTTGGGCACTTAATGCGGGCAAATGTCTCCTAAGGTTCTGCACCATGTTGTTATGTGTCTTCCTCTTTGGTCTTAGGTGAAGGTGACCTCGCGCTTTTGTCAGAGCCCCTCTCTATGCCACCTGTCTATTTTCCTGCTTGGTTTTCTCCCTATTTTGCCTGGGCCTTATCAATGGCTTCCTTTTTCCTCTTCTTGACCAGCTACGCCATCTTTAGCTTGGCCTCCTGCTTCTTCTTCTGCACCATGGACTTTCTTCCACCCACCACCAAGTTTGTGGTAGTGTGCCACTCCACCAACCATTGATCAAGCAATGCATAAATGGCATCATATGTGGCCAGATACGACAAGTCATACCACTTCTCCATAGGGTACTTCCACACCCTAATAGATGCTCAATGGAAATTTACTTTAAACTCAGTGTACCCTTGCAAGTTGGCATACACCATGGGTGACAATCACAGCTTGTGATCGATGGCCATCTTGATATTCATCTCCATCAAGATCCAGAAGATCTTGTTGTCCTGGACTCGCTACACATCCTTGGTCACCCAGAGCAAAGCGTAATTCGCTACTTCAAGGAGGTCTAGGATGATAGAAGGGAACTGGCTGTGCTCTGGTAGCTCCCACGCTACCATCACAATCGACAGCAAGAGCCAAGCGTAGTGGAATGTCTTGCTAAGCTCTTGTGCTTCACGACACTTCATCAGGAACTCTCTGCAAAGGTAGTCTAACCAGTTGAACTGGACTCCTTCCATACACTATTGTGTGAGCATGATGATAGGCATTGGCACCTCATCGACGTGACACTTCTACATCACCTTCCTTGTAAGGATTTGCATTGCTACCTTCATAGCAAGGTCACAGACGCTGGATATAGCATACTCACGCGACTTCTTCACCAGTTCGAATTTTTCCTTCATTGACATTACAGGAGCCTTCTTGCCACCCTTGTAGCCAAATATCATCTTTAGATTCTCACTTGTATATGGCAGGTGCGTTATTTGGTGAATCAATCTATTTGCGATGGGTATTAACTCCTCCAACCATAGGTTAAGGCTCCCCAACATGGGTAGTGTAGTTTATATTCCTACACCTCCTTTCAGCTACCTGGAGCACTATTTCGGGAATATTTAGTGTTTTTGGACAAACCCCTAACCCTCTAGATCTAGTAGCGGATCTAGAAACAACAGACAAAGTAATATTAACCTTTTCTATAATCAACAGATAAAACAAGAGAGAAGAGAAACGTACTTTTAGTTTTCACTAGCTCCTTGTCTCCCTTAACTAATTTTGCTGCTCCTTCCCATACTTAAGCCACTTGGAAAGTGCCTACACAATCACAGAAACAAAAACACATCAAAGCATAATGATCTATTGCTTATAAATAACATGGAATCGACAACATGATATACATATGAAAGCATTAATGTATAAGACACGCATAAGGAAAATGTCTTGAAAACTTTATTAATAAGAGGAAAGATTACAACCCATATGAGTTTGATCCAGTGTCATCCTTCCAATTCAATCCTTCATCACCTCATGGCAAGCAAGACACTCCAACACTATTACAATACTTGCACTCAATTCTAATCTCATATCACCAACATCTCCTTACAACTCAATATTTTTCAGCCCCTGACCTCTTAGATGAGAGATCTATTTATAGGTGAGTGAAGGAGGTTATGCCATCAATGGTGTTCATGAATTCCTTTCTAGATTTATAAATTAGTTCCATGGAAGACGAGATAGGGGTTTAATGTTTCCTAATTCCCTTTCTCATCCAGATGCGAACTCAAAGGAGTAGGTGGCATTGAGAAATTTCTAGAGGCTTCCAATGGATAAGGAATCTTCAAACCCTCATGGAAATTTGCTCAAATTCACTCAACATAGGTCGAAGAGGGACCAAGTGCACTTCATA
This sequence comes from Pinus taeda, assembly GCA_000404065.3. Lineage (NCBI taxonomy): Eukaryota > Viridiplantae > Streptophyta > Pinopsida > Pinales > Pinaceae > Pinus > Pinus taeda. Next base: position 105,928 of record APFE031544861.1, read on the forward strand.
GCACCCTGAAAGTGTATGGTTTTCATTACAACGCACCTTAATGAAGGCCTACCTACGTTGATCTTCTTAGAGGTATTGTTTGGATGTTTTTAGTGATGGAACTTCTTTGGAAGTAAGGAATTTTGGTGACTAACTTCTTTGGGGCATGTAACAACTACACTAGGGGTTGATGAGCCCTAATAGTATCGATATGTAAGTTGGGGTTGATGTGCCCAAATGGATTTGTAACAGTTGCCCCGTAAAGCATGAAGTCGTAAATATCTATGTCGGATGAAATGCTTTATCACGAAGAGAGGAGGTTTTGAATGGAAGGTGACCTGCATCAATTACAATACATATATCATGATAATTTGTTTTTTTTCATGAATTAGCTGAGAGAGAAATACCCATGCTCAACTTATAAAACTTCATTACATATAAAAATATAGTCGTCTACAGATATAGACCCATGAATAGTTGACCATAAATGTAAGTCCATTGTACATTTGATTTAATAGTCCTAAAATATCACAGCTCAAATGCATGAAACTAGATCTGGGGTCTTCAATCTCGTCCAATCTTTCTCTCAAGTACAAATCTAACCATGTGAATAGATGCTCTGAAGTCAAACATGGAAAGACATCGTCTGATTACCAGCCAATGATGTAAGTTGTTAACAGACACAACAAGAATCACTGATAATGATAATGACCCTCAAAGTACTATAGTACATTTCCCATGGTGTGAATAAATGATTTGATGTAGAACGCCATAAAAAGTCTTTTAGTCAAAGGTCATTGATATCAACCTATCACTGGAAGCGAGAATCCTGCCATTGATGTATGCAAGCTTCAAGGTACTGAAGGAGTCTTTCTAAGTTAACTTCTTGGATGATTTGCTGATGTCGACAAGAAGAAACTTGTCACAGGAGGGCCTTGATGTATCGCACATTTACGACATGAAATGAGGTAAATGATTTTCAAGATGAGAATCGACTCACGACACAAGGTTCAGGAATGGTGGTCATAAAAATGAAGGTTTATAGTATTGCAACAGATGAAGTTTGAACTGAATGACTTCTCTTGAACATATCAGTGACACTGAATGAATTGGCAGCATTGACCCAAAACCAAGTAATGGATGGTATGATAGAACAATGGTATGATAACCATGAAACAAATAAACCAACCTAAATAGTCATGGAGATGAAGTGAAAGTGTCATGTTCAAGAGCGACTTGCTACCATAAAGTTTTCTCGAATTTACCATTTTTCCCAGTCATTGCTAACCAGTACCTCTTTATTTTTTTATCAAACTTGAGGACGATAACATATTCTTATTGTAAAATTCACCCTTCAGGTGAAACCATCGCTATTTGATGCTTTAACAAGTCTAGTGAAGGTGAAACTAGGTCTTGTCTAGATAAAAAAGTTTGTCATTATTTGATGTTTTTAACGAGTTTAATGACAAAGAAAACTCGGTCCTTTTCATGTTTAGAGAGTTTGAAAAGCGACGAAAAGGAAACTCCACAAGTTATTTTTCATAAAATAATCTCTCAAGTCCAAAAAAACATAAAATAATACAAGAGAGATGTCGTTTCCAATCCATTAATGAGCTAGAATAGACAAGCGCTCGACAATCTTTTCATTTTTTAGAGAGTCTAAAAAGAGTTTAAAGAGGACCGTATGGGGGTTTCTTTTCGTTTTTAAAAAAGCTCGAAAAAGAAACAAAAGTTTGCTTTGTGGTCAAAGATGTTCAATTTACATTCGAACACATCAAATTCTTCTTTCAGTTGTTAAACCTGCTCAAAACTCCATCAAAGAGGATTAAAAATACATGTTCATGGATAAAATGAATAAAAATCAATGTTTACTCGATTAACGTGTAAGTAATAAACATAAATCAAGTTTTATTATTCATTTTCACCATTTCACTTTCACCCTTTGATTTTGGTGCTCTGGAGAAATTTTTACCTCAAAATTCACTAGCTGATTATGGAGGATTCTGTGGATCGTTTCTCATGCTTTCCAGACCATGTAGGAGTTATCCTTGTTCTCTTCCATTTTATGCCATTTATTTTCAGTTTTGAGCAATTTTTTTGGATTTTGAGGCCCCTAGGGTTTCATTTTGTGCTCTTTGGATCAGCACACCATTTCTATATTAAAAGGTGTGTTGTATTGCATACACCTAGAAGGCAGTATGCATTGTAACGCACTATCTCTAATGGAGGGGTGTGATGGGTGCATAAATCAAATTTTGGCAGCTATTTTCTCCCAAATTTTCAACTGTTTTTTGCAAAAAATGGATCATAATTTGTCTAATGGTTGAATTTAAGACATTCATTGGATCAAAATGGTCATTATATGGAGAGAATGAGAGCATGAATAACAAGACATGATTTCCCTAAATGATCAGGGAACAGTTGATGCCTTCAGGAATTGTGGGTTGCTGAATTATTTTTGATTATCTAGCATGCGACAAAAAATTGACTTTTGTAATACTTTGTTCGTTCTTAGGATCCTACCGATCAGGTTTTTCACATTAGGGGCAAAATGATCCCCTTTACCATTGATGATATTTAATTTCTGACTGGACTATTGAAGTGGGGTGCCCCCACCTCATTATCAGTATTTACTAGAGGAGGTGAATCAATGAGAGATTATATACGAGCGTTCTACCAGGAAGGAGCTCAACCTAGTAGAGACAGAAAGATCAACATCAAGGATGTTGAAGATTTACCGTCAGAACAATCCTTTTTTCCCTCACCAAAATGGCTGGTAGCGTAACTTTACACTTGGAAAACAAGTCATATATGCAATTTGCTTTAGAGTGTTTGGAGCCAAAGGTGTTTAACTAGTGGGAGGCAGCTTTTTCATTGATGAAAGAACAACTGACCAAGGTAAAGAATGGGAAGACAAAATTTTTTGGTTATGGGTCTATCTTGGTTTCTTTTTCCTTGGAGAGAATCCCACTCATGCAGCCACAACACATCTCACTAGGAGTACCTGGACCTAGAGACCCACGGGTGCAGAGGTGGGTAGATCTTATGGCCAGGCATGCTAGCTAGTCATTGATTTCATTTACCTCTACTTTCTTTGAGTGGTTTGACCGTCAGGAGATGGCCTTCACAAAATATCCATATTTAGGGATGGATTTCCATGGTGATCCAAATCTAGTGTTACCGGTTGGAGCACAGTGGAGTGCTATTGGTAAATAGCTTGACCATAGCGTTTTTGTTTTTAAAGTTTCTACTTTTTTGTGTTTTTTTATTATTGCCAAGACTAAAAAAACATTTTATATGTATGCAGATGTTGGATCTGTTTGACCTGTGGGACGCCAACGGGAGGCAGGTGCGCCAATACAGAGAGCTGTTGGGAGAGCTATTCTCCAGGACTTGGATTTAGCAGAGACATTGGCCGAGTTGCAGGATCACATAGAGGGTTTAACCTTGGGTATTCCGGATGTCTAGATTGAGGATTTACCTATGTGATTGCAGCGCTATACCATTGGCGTGCCGAGTTGTTGGATGAGACTCCTACACATGATAGCACAGGTTGTGACCTGTTATCATGAGCAACACTAGTTTACTTGGATATTTTCTGCATACATTTTTGAGTTTTTTGGGTCAAATGACCAATTTTTTTCTTGGACACAAACTATTTGTAAAAACTTACATATAGCTATCTATTTGACTTTCAGAGTTTTATTATGGTTAAGTGATGCAATCCTATTCAATTGATGATGTGAATTGAAAATGTTTACTTTACAAATGTCACAAATATCTATTTAACACATAGTTCGCTAGAGAGTCAGTTAATGTGTTTTGATTTATGGAAATATGTTGATATTGAATAAATTCAAAATAACTTTCCAAAATATGAACTCTAAGGAAAATGCGATGAATTGCTAGGTTTCAGACAGAATAGATGCCAGTAAGCTGTAGTACGACAAGTTGTGAGTCTAGCCTAATGATGATTCAGTGTATGCCAAGTGAAATGGAATCAGAGAGGAGTTCAATCAACCTGCTATACTCAATGATATTGTTTGTTGATCGTTAAATACATATCCCTCTAAAACTCACTAACTCGCCATTTGGAACGAAAATGGCCCAAGCGGCAAAAGATAAATTTTGCATACTTCAACTAGCTCCATTGGCAAAACCAAGAAATGGTTCTAAAAAGTTTGACATCTGTAACAAATGCGAAGTGGATTACCTAACCAAATAAAAACTTTGAAAGAAACTAACACACACAATTGTAATCAAAGCATATATATAGTGGGTTTTACGACGTTCAACTAAGCATAGTAACATTTAAGGTACAACCCATTTCAAGGTTGCGACAATAGAATCCCATCATAGTCCACCAACTCATAGGCATCTTTTGTCAACACACGTTTAACAATGTAAGGGCCCATCCATAGTGGTTAAAATTCTTCTGCTCCAAGTTTATCAGGATCCTAATCATAAAGCAAGACCAGGTCACCTTCTGAGAAGACACAAGGCTTAACACTTTTATCATATCGAGCTTTAATGTGTTTTTTATGTGCCTCATTAGCCACTGCGACATCACGACAAGTTTCATATAGATGGATTAACTCCAAGAAATGTGCTTCTTCTTTAGAAGTGTCAGGTAGTAGGTCAATCTCGAGTTTGAGAGACGAGATTTCACATTGGATTGGTAAGACTGCTTCCAAACCATACACCAATTGAAAAGGAGTAAATTTGGTCACATTTCTCACCAAGGTTGAACTCCAATCATTCTTTGCAACATTCACTTAAGGACTTTTTTGATAGCCTCAACTTGTCTGTTAGCTTGCGGGTAGTATGGAGTAGAACTATCATGCGACAGTCTTAATTTGGCAGTTAATTCGACCATCATGTGGTTGTGAAAATGCGACCCATTATCTGTAACTATAGCTTATGGTACACCAAACCTGGCAACCACATGGTTGAAAAAAAACAGAGTAGTTGTTTTGCCACTGTTATTCAATGTTGGCATCGCCTCGGCCCATTTGGTAAAATAGTCAACAATGACTATAATATACTGTTATGAAACCAGCTCAAGAAAAAGATAGAAAAGATAGATCAACGCCTTACAATTCAGCCTCTTCGAGGGGGCAACCTCCTTTACATTACATAAATGAACAATTCTT
>APFE031544867.1:0-14597 GCA_000404065.3 Pinus taeda
TTGCAATCGTCTTACAGAGAGCGGTTCGTTTGCGAACATCAATGCTTGACTCATGCGAAAAACAACACATGTATATTTCCAAAAACGCCTTTAGTTAGATTCCAAAATTAGTAAAACTTTAGCAATTTTGCAATGATTACCTTTTAGAAATGCTTCAATAATTTATTTAGAGAATACTAAATAATTTATTTATGGTTGCCATGATCAGCATCATTAAGCGGTTCGCATAAAATTATTTAGCATCATTATAAAATAGAATATAACCAACTCAGTATATCTCTTCTTTTCATGACTTTTCCTACATATCATAATAAATGGCTTCACTCATTTATACCATAAAAAACAAATTTATGAAGCTAAATCAAATATATAAAAATAGAATATAACCCAATGATCATGCACATAAACGTTGCAAATATGATGCATATATATCTCATTCATATTAAAAGCATATGCAAACTCAAGCTTCTCAACATTATGGTGCATACCAGACGCAGGTTCGGAACACTGATGTGTGACAGCGTATTGAAACTAAACAGTGCATTGGGTGCATTAAATATTTAGTTTATAACCTTATACGTTACATTATGAAACGAAGTTGTCAACGTGCATGCTGGGTAAACCCTTTACCAAGTTATGAGCATAAACATTAAAACAAATGAAGTAAATGAATAACCAATATGTGCACAGGATATATTCAAGATGAAAGCCTAGTATACTTTCTTACTCATGCTAGAACAATATAATCTTTAATCATATATTTTAATTATTATTATTTTTATTATATGTATATATAATAAAATAAAATAGTTAGATAAAGCATCATCACGTAAATGAAACAAATAATGGAAATCACCACATATTTATAACTAACCCACACCTCCTTTTTTGAACTGCCATCGTGTCAACGAATTTAGCACCATGTGCGTCAATTTGGATTTAAAATAAAATAAAATTTAGATTCTAGAACCAAATTATATCCACACGTTTATAAAGCCTTTCATGTAGAATAGACTAAACTTGCCGCGTGTGCTAACGAATCGTTAGCAAGATTCCCGCAAAAGCTAAATTTCGCGTCGAGCAGAAAGTAAGTTGCCACGCGTACTGAAAAATCATGACAAAGATTCCTACGTCGACATGTTACTGTAACTTTTTATTTCCTGGTCCAACTAAAGCAAGCAAACCAAATCATTGTTGCATACTTTTTACAGATCAAGGTATAAGCATATTGCGTTTGGATGAAAACAAAAGGTGAAGCAAACGAATAATAACATGTGCATAGGTTAAGCAAAATTGCTAGAAATTCGAAAACATTTATTTTCTTTAAAAGAACAGTCAGAGCTCTTTTTATGCAACAAGAATATGATATCTAGGGAACCCATCTGTACCAGGCCTGGAATTTGACTTTCTGCAACGTAGAAACGTATTTTACAGCGAATAAAAGTTTTAAAACGTAACAATGACCGGTAAAAGAAATTTAAACTCTAAATTTAACCTGCAGCCATTTAAGTTAACTCTTCTTTGCAATGGCATTTGTAATGAAATTTCAAATGGAAAGAGAAAGAGAGTGAACATTGATGTAAATCAACACTAAGGGGCCGCAAAAACAGTTGAGTGCGCCATAACAAAAGATTGTGGAAACGTTTAAGCAAAAATCAAACAAAGCATGATTTCGGCTTCCTAAAATCTTGATTTCGAAAATGAGATTGTTTATTATAAGTCAATATAACTATCATATTGACTAACTGTAAAATATGGCAAATGTTCGTGGAAAGTTGTTCCAGAATGAGCTAACTGTAATTTGTACCAAGGCATTCGCTGGACAACACGCAAAACCAGTCTCGATCACCACACACTGACTCAGAGCAAATCATCCCAGCATTGACAGGTTGTATATTTATATATTAAAGTTTTCCTCGAAAATTCCAAGGAAAAGAAATTTAGATTTATACAGAGAGTACAAGATTCCTCATATCTAAAACATTGAGAGAGACCGTGGAAAAAAAATGAGAAAACGATGCAGTTAATGGACGGTAATCACTGCATCAGAAACAGGTGTAACAATATCTAAACTTATCGAAATTGTAATGTCAATGGGGTAGACAGAGGATCATAAGATGCCCATGCAGATATATTGTCTGGCCATGGAATCGGAATAGCCTCATGGTTAAACAAGTAGTCCGGAGGCAGCGTGGGTAACTCTAGGTGCTGTTGTTTACAGGTTTTACACTCTTCACAGAACAACATGACCGGTTCCAGGCACTCAAACAAAACAGAGTCCAGACGAAATGGCAGAAGCGAAGTGCACTGAATAGTATTTAGAACAGTGCAAAAATAAAAATAAAAAAAATCCACCACAGACCCCGCAATCTTCAAACATATTTTATGTTTACTCAATCTATGAATAGGAGTTTTCTCCAAGATCCTAAAGAAAAAGGATTGCAACGAGATTCGAACCAAGAACGGAAAGAACAGAACAGAGCACCAAGAACAGAACAGAGCACCATTGCCTTTGTGAATAGTAGAGCTAGGGCTAATTAATTAATCAATTAACCGATAAAGAAATATATAAATACCTCTGCAATGTAGGACTCGAACTCAATATTTACAGACAGAGAATCATTTAAAACCGAAATAAACTGTAATTCTTACATAAAGGGAGCTCTGATACCAATTGTTAGATTTACTTTGTGGGTTTTCCTAATTACTTTAAACCCTAACCAAGATCTATTCCTTTGTAAGAAATTGAAAATAATGCACAGCGGAACTGAGTTGTTGGCTCTTGAATCCTTCCAAGAGCTTGCAATCCTTTTCTCTGGCTATCCTTGATAGAGTATCAAGTCTTCAATGGAGCAGACTGTTTTCTGAGTTGATTGTAAGCCTTGGAGACTCAGCCCTTTTATAGCAGTCCCAATCCTATGGCAGCCGAAATTTGGCTGTCAATTGACAGCTAAATTTCAGCCCCAATCTTAGGGCAGCCGAAATTTGGCTGTCAATTGACAGCAAAATTTCAGCCCCAATCCTAGGGCAGCCGATATTTGGCTGTCCATAATTTATTACTGCTATTATTTCAATCAATTATAATCGGTCCATTAACAATTATAATTGATTAACATTATTCTATATGTATTTGTATCCAAATCCTTATTTAAATACGTTTAATGCCATAACATAATTACTCACATTATTTGGCATATTTAATCATTATATAAATGTAGTCTTGCTGACAATATTTGATATCATAATCATAATGCACGCATGTCCAACCTAAATTATTGTAATTAGACGTCTCTAAATCCAACAGGGAAGTCTCAACACAGGTATAGCAGAGGCATTTTAGTAACATTGTGCTCTATGTAATATAAATACCCTGATACGATTCTATTAAAAAAACTAAACTAGAAAACAACACTATGATACTGTGTAAACAATTTCTGATTTCTCTCAATTGTTTAATTTGAGGTTAAATGCATATCAGTGTAATCTCGTAACCTATTATTTAACAATGAATTGTTTTTTGGGTCATTTTCAAAAATTTAAATTTTCCATTGGCCAACTTTGATTAAAACATATGTCGATTCCTTGGATATCTAATTTGATATCTTACTAGACTTGCCAGCTTTTACATGAATCAATGACCAAAAATTTATATTTTTATAACAAAGACCAAAGACCATTTTCTGTGGGCTCATCAATTTGCAACTCAAAAAGGCTCTCAACTTATACACATAAGAAGGGCTGGATCCATGAATTGGAGCAAGGATGATGATCATTGTTATTTAGCCCCATGGAGAATGTTGTCCTGATATGTTTGGATGTTGATGGTGGGTGATATGAACTTATTCTTGGTCCAGAGGGTAGTGTTGGGACTTGGGAGAAGAGATGCGATGCAAGAAGAAAAGACAACGACTTGGAGGGCCTGTTGTCTTTTCTGCTTGCAATCAATCGGCAGTCGCTAACATGAGTCATAACCAAGTGATGATAAAAAATCTCAGTAATGAGGTGACCAAGAAGTCTAGTCGTCCAGTAGCTATGGAGGCATTTTTTTTGTGCAGGAACTTAAAACCTTCTTCTTGGGCCAGAAGATAGTGTTGGGACAGAAAAGTGATGCAATGCAGGAAGAAAGGACAGCGACCTTGGTCTGCAATAGACTATTGTACCTTGGGACCTCTAGACTCCATTTGCTAAATACATTGTCTAGTCAGACGACATGGAAAATGTAGGCTTACTGAGCAAGCATCCAATCATCATTGGAAGCAAGAAACTTTACATGTGCTCTGCATAAGACTATTTGTGTTAAAACCTAAGAGTGGTGCTTGGGGTGACAATTCTGCTTTGTTGTCTTTCAAACAGAGATGGTGGCCTTATTGGAACACTTGATGTTCATGTATAACGAAGGTGTCTGGGAATTCTGTCAATTGTCTGGATGAGATGGAAATGACTGTGTCATACAGATTGATGCCTGAGTATATGTTCAAGTTAGCACTGATAAAAAGGAAGTATGACAATATTATGAGCATGATCAGGAACTGATTTGTGGACAGGCAGTGATTGCTTAGCTGCATCTGAAGGGCCCCCCAGAAGCGGCTCTTCACTTTTTCAAAGACGAGAAGGCATGATTTAACTTAGCAGTGTAGAGTGAAACTATTCATATTGATATTGCTTCTGCAAAAGAGAGAGATGTTAAGGTCACTAGTATACACTTGGAACTGAGGCCCTTTGGTAAGGCAATGCTGGCATTGTTGAATATCCTTACCAGAGATTAAATAATTTTGAAAAGCTTTCATTTTGTATCTTGTCGTGGACAATATTGATAAGGTTTTGAAGATGTTGCGGATTGCAGAAATATAAAATAATGTTATGAGTCAGTTTCACAATGCCCATATGTGAGTGCAGTAGTTCATGGGTTTACAGAGATTGCCTATAGGCTTGTGCTTAACAGTTAGGTGACAATCTGCCCACTCTGCCACCTGGAAAGAAATCATCACATATTGTGCCTCCTCCTTCAATTTGTCGCAATGGTGACTGGCCATTTTGAGGGTCACCAAAGGCCTTTTTGAGGGTGGATTGGATAATGCAGAGGGTGCAGTCCATGAAGAAGAGGATGCAGCGGCTGCAGCCAATAAGGGTTAAGACCTTGACATAGGTTGTAGTGATTGATGATACAGAAGTGAGAGGAGACAATGATGATGAGGGAGAATGGGATCTAGAAGATTTGAAGCTACCTACAGATGTCTAAGCTGCAAATGTTGCAGGTAAAACTCTTAATGTCATTAGTTACACCACCACGTATGCCAGTAATTCAGATCTGGATACAGAAAATCTTCTCTTGCAGGTGAGAATGCAGCTGCTAGTAATATTAATATGGCGATGCAGCTCTCAAGTCAACGACTTGATATTAAGAATTTCACTCCATTAAAAGTTAAAAACCTTTGTTAGAGTTGACAGCCTATTTGATGAATAAATTTGTGGCCTGAATGGACACCGTTAATTACAACTTAGTCTAACCAGATCTTTTCTCTGAAAATTATGGAAATTCTTGCAAGATTTTGATAAAATCCGGTAGGGATTTTTGTAAATCCAAGTTACAGCAGCCAAACTTCAAAATTTTGGGTGGCCTAAAGAGTTTTGATGGTGCTGAATCTATTTCCATCATCAAAAACATGATTGAAACATTGCTACTTCAAGATTTCTTGAAATTTTTTGCCCGGATTCCAGCCACTTTTGACCATCCGAGCAATTCCTCTGCCTCGGTAGATACTCCGTTAGTTACAATGTCAGGCAATGAGTGACGCAATTTTAGCTTGAGTGGGAAAATCTGTTGGCAAGGATCGCAAATGAAATTATATTTTAACGTCCATGAGATTAAAAATAGTCTATGGGATCATTAGTTCCGTGCTTTTCACCTTTTGTAATTCAATCATTTTCTTATTCATTTTGATGATGAGCTGGCCCAACCTTCCAACAATCCTCTCGCTGAAAAGACAATGCCAAAAAACCAATGCTAGCATATTCCCATAACTTTTTCTGATGTCTTTGAATGCATCACATTCCAAAATGAGATGTTTTTCTGATTCCACTTCCCCAGATGTGCAAAATGTACACACCCGTTCTTCCCAAGCTTCTTTAGGCCTTCTCCACGGTCCTGTTTCACACTAAAGTTGATGCGAATTGGTTCTTAATTGAGCAATAAGAACCTTTGCCCTCCATGGAATGCTAGCTCTAATGAACTCCTTTTGTTGTAGATCACACATAGGGTTGAATTCCTCAATGCAGTGCTTCTTTCTACCAAACTCTTTTGTCCATGCCCATTTACGAAACTTCTCCATAACAAAATTCATTAGCTCCTTTCTATTTGTGGGACAGTCATTGAGATAGATATTCCATTTTTGCATCCATGTTTAGCTTTGTTTCATCCATGTTTTCTTTCTTTCGCTCATGCCTTCATTGAAGATAACATTAGGCCATCTACCTACTCCCATTTGCTCAATTATGTTTAGATATCTTATGAGCCACAACATAGCAATTGCTTCGATGGCATTTGTTCTTGTTTCACTCAACATTATCCCATAACGTACTGAACTTTTTATTTTGAATTTGCTCATGATCAAGCGTTTTTGGATTTTCTCAATTTGTTTCCATTTTGAGACAGGGGTGCTGCTAGCCCACAATTCACACCCATATAGCATCAATGGACAAACTCCAAAAAGAACTTTAATTAGTTTCCAATCTCATAACTCTGCCTTTCTACATCTGTTTTGAAGAGCATATAATGCTTTCCACCCTCCTAAAATTCTCTTCTTTCTACAATCCTCCCAATTAAGTTTGTTGTTGAAATCAATCTCGAGGTACTTGTACTCATTTACTTCTTCAATAATGTTTCCTTCAAAGAAGAACGTATGTTGGGTCTACTTACTTTTATTAGAGAAATTCATTATTTTGGTCTTGCTAGTATTGACTTGCATCCCCATTGCTCTTAAAAATGCTCAAGGGCGTATAGGTGCATTTGCAATCCATGGGCCAATTTAGAAATCAATACAAGATCATCAACATATAAAAGAAGTTTTATCACAAACTCCCCTAACTGAACACCATCTCCACCTTGCAGATTTAGCCACTCTTCTAGTTTATCAATATATAAACCAAAAAGAGTAGGGGATAGATGGAAACATTGCTTGACTCCAATGTCACTTCTAAAGCTTTCTAAAATACCTGTCGAGGTTCTAATTTTGACTTTCATGTCTTCATAAAGTCTATGGACAGCGGCTCTATAATGCAAAGGAATTTCAAGTTCTTCCACTCTACGCTACAACTTATCTCTAGGGATTGTGTCAAATGCCTTTTTGAAGTCATTAAAACAACAAAATACTTCTTCTTTTTCCTCTCAAACTTTTTCAACAATGTGTCTCAACGTGATACCATGATCCACTATAGAATGCTTCGGCCTAAAACCCTCTTGTCCTCTTGCCCTATTTTCTTTTACTTCTACCCACTTACTAATTTTATTTTCTACCATGATGCTGAAAATATTTGAAAACAAAGGATTGATCATAATGGTTCTATAGTTGAAAGGATTATTAATGTATCCACTTTTAAAATGGGGTATTGCTAGGCTAGTTGTCTAGTCTCTCGAGAATCCTTGTTGAATGATGTTGTTGAATATTTCCATGATGTGCGGTGCAAGAGTGTTCATTCCCCATTTTAGATACTATACTTGAAATTCAACCAAGTCCTTTGTCTTTCCTATTTTCAGCTTCTTAATTTCAATCTCCACCTCTTGTAACATGAAGAGCTTTGTACTTGTGTTGATCCTAGGGGGAGGCTCCGCCTCTAATTCTTTCTCATAGAGTTGTCTTGCATATTCAAACCATTAATTGTGTAATATTATTTTCGATTTTCTTCTTCCTTGGTTGAAGTTCATGCCATAAAATCTTTGGGTTATTCTTGGTTAGATATATTACGCTTCTCATCTTGTTTGCATGAACTCATCTTTTTTCCTTTTTAGTATCTACTTATATAACTTTACATTCATCTTCTCCTTGCCTGTCTTTTTCAAGGTTCTCCTTGCCATTTTGCATTCTTCGTCAAACCAAACATTTACAGGGAAACAATTTGTTTTTTATTTCATATTTTTTTTTCTCTTTTGCACTTCTCAAGTGCACTTTGAATTATATTTGCTAACTCATGATTGTTGAAGCTTTTGAAACCAATTTTCTCCTTCTGAACTAATCTCTTTAACGTTGTCTTGAAGATAGTACAATTTTCTTGTGTTAGAAGAATTTTTCCCCTTGATAGTGATTGTCGAGAGCATTGGGTTTTCCTCCTATGTTGCCTTTCTTCTAACCATGATAACTTTATATACTTCTATCGTCCAATCAATGAGGGATGTTGAGTGCTTCCTTGGTTGGGTTGGAATTTCAAAAGGAGGAAGTAGGCTAGATTGAGGATTTTTATAAGTGTAGTATTCATTTTGAGATTTTTAACAAATATTAATAATGGTTACAACAAAATTTATTCTCCGTTAGCTTACAATATTTCTTAAGAAAATCAAATTTAAATAATGATGGAAAGAACAATGTTACAGGTAAGATGTAACATGTTTTCTAAGGCACAATATCTTCTCTGATAACAAAATATAAATAATGTTTTAATAATGATGTATATTGTCAATAAGGGAATAGAATTCAATGTTGGTAACAAATCTGTGTAATAAGAACTCTACCATTCTAACTAAATTAAAATAGTGTCTTGATAATTCCATCTTCCATGGTGGAAATGTAAGAGGATTCATCATAGATTTTAAGATAAATTAAAAATCAAAATTTAGTTGAGATGTTGGGATCACTACAAACAATGAAGCTAAAATCTCAATGTTTTTAACGTCTTTTTGTTTTTTTGTCCTGAAGTAATCATGTGGAAACAATGGTGGGGGATTTTGTGATCATTCTAAGCCTAATAATAAATGAATTCATCTCTAAAGGGCTTATTTTCGTTGGTCTCGTATGTCAAATCCTTCAAGAAATGCACGTCTTTGATAAGTTATAATTTTACCATGTCTTGAAGCATCAAAATGGCCTTACAAACAAGAAAGCTAACTTGTGTTCGACACTCCATTTGGGATGTTTTCAAACAAGCTTTACAATTTACCCCATGATTTTATTTTGGATTTAATAGACCATTTAATACTCAACTACTTGAAGTAGTTCAAGGATTAAGCCAATCTTAGTTATGAAGTGATTTGTAAAGTGTCATGGATATTACACTCAAACAATTCAACATGATAAGCCTTGCAATATTATGAAATCTTTTAATGTAGTTTATTACCTTGGTCATATTATTACTAGCTTGGTGCTTGAATTTAAGAAAGCAACTACAACAGGAAAATGAAAGAACAAACAAATGAACACAATATGTATCATAAGAAACCCAGTACGAGAGAAAACCCAACTATAAGGTGAGGGTTATGCTCCGCTCTCTTTTCTCGGTTATAAAATGCAAATATAAAGAAAGGGACACTCAATATGGAGTTTCCTTTGATATTTTGGCCTAAATTTCTACTACAAAATCTTCTTCCTCGTCTATTATGTTTTTAAATTTCACTTCTAGATGCTTTGCTCAACAGTGGAACAAGTACATTTCTAAAAGAATGGAGCCCCTTCTCTTCCAAATAATTGAGTATTTAACATAGTGTGATAGTTGTCTAGAGTTGGGTTTTATGTATGCATCAACCCTCAATTGGTATTAAAGTTTTGTACCTTCTATAATAATCTTGTTGTTTCCATCAACAAATGGCCTTGATTTCCTTGAATCACAAATGCCACCATGCCTAGGCACAACTTGAAACATTGCACAAGTTTTCAGTGCTCTCGTAAAAGAGGTGGTGGTGACAACCTCAAATTAAGACTAATATGGGAGTGATAGTAATCCAAATATGTCAAATTAGATCTGAGCTCGTCCTCTGATGGAAAACCACTATCAACCCTCGTATCAGCATTCGGTCATAAATCATTGCCAAAAAAACCACCAATGATAGTAAAAAAGCCTTGAACACTAGGAGGTTCACTTCCACTATAATAGAGATTCAATTCCCTCTCCCTCTCACTCGCCTTGATAAGATGCTTCTCTCATAGAAACATCCCCAAATCTTTTGCAAATCCCTCCTCTAAAGTCTCATACATTGAGATACTTGGGCCCTTAAGTTTTTCCCCTAGGGTTCCTCCCATCCCTAAACTATACAACATCTTTAATGGACTTTCAGTCACCATTTATCATAGAACAAAAATAGAAACCTTGGCCCTCTAGTGCAACTTTGTAAAATAAATGCATACAAACAACCTCTCTACCCACTTAAAATCTCCAACTTTCGTAAAGTATACTTTAAAGAATTGGATTTAAAAGCCCCATAATCATTGAATCAAAACCCTACCATCGAGGGTAACACGAACAAAATATTTTTCTCAAAGATTTTTCTTGAATAGTTAGTCCAAAGAGGTCTCATATCCCATAGAAAATATTTCTTCTTTCTCTCTTTCTTATATTTCCAAATTCATTTTCCTTCAGATGTGAAGGGAAGAGAGAATGAGGAACCTTTTTCAAAGATTCAATAGGAGAAATGGATTCAAAAGATTCAAGTGAATGAACCTTATGCATTGAAGGAATTTCTCAAGCTTATATGCTTCATTGTCCAAATGGATTTTCTAATTCATAACACTTGCTACTTCATCTCAAGGCTTTTCTTGATCCTTAGGTTTTTTAGTTGATTCTAATTTTGGTGCATTTGGATTTGCATTCTCACAATGAGCCCTTCCTTTTTTATGCCTCTATTCATTGGGATTTCTAATATTATCATTTTAGGAAACACTTTGTCTTATAAAGGGATAGTTGAAGCCTCTCCTTGATTCTTGATAGTTACATCTTCACCTCTAACCCCTAAGGTTTCATATTGATTAGAAGAAAAAATAGATTTTATGAGGAAAGAAGGGTGGGGGATGGTACAATAGCCAAACGTCATATATTCAATGAAGATTGAATGTTCGTCAGATATCCAATGAACATTCAATTATTGTCATATATCCAGCTAACGTATCATTGAATATATGATGATAATTGTGTTCGTCGGATATCTAACCAAAGTTGGGATTTTTTTTTTTTAAGTACAAAAAATGCAGGTAAAATCTGACAGGATGGTCGAATTGTCGAAGTATGCATTGGATATTATGCCCATATGTACTAGTGCAGGCTTGACTGAGCCTCAAACAATCCTGTGAATAGCATTCCATCGTAGGTCAATTGATGTTCTTATATCCAATAAAAGGGCTAGCCCTAGCCTAGGCTCAACCTAGTCAAGAAAAAGTATATATATCATTATCATCTCCTTGAATTAAGGATGGTACCATGTTATGTTATTAATGAAGAGTCATTAGCGATAAACACCAAACAACAACTTAGCTTAGAAAATTCACCCAAATCATCAAGAGTTAGAATATAGTTTTTAAGTGATCACAATAAAATTAATATACATTGGAGATATCATATACACATGGATCATAAATATGTGGCTAAAGAAATCCCTTCCTACACCTAGTTTCCTAGATGGGCAAGGTAAGGTGTCATCAAACCAATGATACATCCTTGAATTGCATATATATCCATATATCTCATTTGGAAAATTATCAATGTAACAAGAATCGCAAGGGTTGAGATGACAATCAAAATTTAAAAATATCCTATAAAATCCCTTATAGAAAGTGGGGTAACAAGTTCGATGAGATCAACTTGCAATCTACAATGGGAAATCCTCAAAAGTCTCTCTGAATAAATATTTCCCATTGAGTGGGTCAAGGATAGGTATGAGGCCTCACCAATTTGATAGTTGAAGGAGTTTGAATATTGGTTTGTTAAGGTTGGTCCTAAGTAGGAAACATGCAAGGAGGTGACCCCCTTGGAAGATTTCAAAAGGGGAAGGCCACATAAGGCCCTCTATAAACATCTAACTCCAAGGTCCTCCCTCATAAAAAGAGTTAGACATGTATTCGATGGCCCTTGATTATCTTCTTCCAAGAAACCATGGTCTCTATGGAGAAAGCAAAGGATGTTCTCCACAAAATTTTCCCAAATTTGTGTATGTAGTGGCCAATCTATGGTGCTAGATTAGACTAGATTTATTATCAACCAAGGTAGGTAAACTTAGAGGCACGTGTCTAAAGTCTATAGACATAAAAGGATTTCTAACTAAGTGTTTACTATGACAAGCTACAACACTCCTTTACAGGAGGTTAAAATATGTTTCCTCTCACCTTAACACTCAGATCACCTAATTTATCTAACTATCCTAGAGATACAGCGTATTGCTAGACTGAGTTTTCAATCCCCTTACAAGGATGTTGTGCACAAAAGCTCTTTCTAGCTAACACTTAAGCATTCATGAAAAATCAAAAGCACACTGAATTTTAAATGCATGAAAACAGAGTCTATGGAGATGCTTTAAAATCTAACGATGGATCAAATCTCTTACAAGATATGGTTCAATGATCTAACAATCAAATATTTTAAGCTATCACCATAAATACCATTTACAAGAATTTCTAATCAAATCGGTAAAATCATAAACATGGAAATAACACTAAACACTATGCACACTACTTAAATTCAAAAACGCTATGTTAAATTGTAATTAAGTTCTGAAGATTGCAATCACATACAAGAGTTATGTTCTCAAACAATAACACAGAGATAATAATCGTAATCGTAATTCTCCTTGAAACAAAACAATACGCAATCTTTATCTGTTTGTCCCTATCTAAATCGAATGTACATTCATTAAGTAGATGTTTTTGCTTTTACAAAAGAGTGGTTTTTGGTCCTTTCTAATCCAAACCGGTTTCCAAAAGCAAAATGAAACCGGTTTGGGAAACCATGGCTTTTTGTTGCCTTTGTGACCAAAAGGCTGGGGTTTGACCAACATTGACCACATAACCAGGAGATTTTGATTTGATGTTGAATCGATTTTTCACCATGCATGTACATTCCAGATCTCGTTCCTATCCATTGCTTTGGCTTGCCTTTCATGCCACGTGTCAGATCATAAACCATTTACAGGAAGTTATGACATCATGTAATCTTTTTGTTGAAAATTCCTAATTTTTAACATAAAAAATTCATAAACTAACTTTAATGTAAACTAACAACTATAATGCTATTAATTAATCAATTTCGATGGATATGAGGGGTCTATGGAAGAAAAAGATAGACAAATGATGGTGTTTCTAGAAGAAAAAGATGGCAATGGAATGGTACCAACATCTCCCCCAAGCTCAATGATTTAGCATGTCCTCATGCTAATCCTGATGTGCTACTTCTATACCATGTTCCTGCTTGTACCTCTATTGCTTTTAACAATGCATCTATGTTCTTCTGAGCTTGGGCATCTTTCTGAATGTGGAGCTCATGTTTCAAATTCTTATATTTCTCCTTGAGGGCTTTCTTTTGAGTATACCATTTGGTTGCCCACTTGCAAATGTCAGTTTGTTCAGCCTTGAGCTCTTTGATTTGCTCCTTAAGCTTCTCATTTTTCTGTTGGGTTTTCTTTCTCTGAGTTCTCAACATTTCATTCTCCCTTTTAATGACTTTCTCCAGCATGTTGGCCTCCATCAATTCTTCTTTTAACTTTTCAATTTGTTTTTCTAGCCTCCTTTGTTTCTTGATTATAGGTGGTGACTCTTTTCCTTGTCTATTGTTGCTCTCAACTTCCATTTTGTCTTCTGGTCCAGGCTGTGAATGAGCACTGCTCTCGATGTCCATCAGTGCATGTGCATTTGACTCTGGTTTATCTTCTTGTGGCTGGGTCTTTTGTACTCTCCTGGATCTTCTTGTATATGTAGTGAAAATTTTGTCTTGATCAATTTTCTGGGCAACCTCTTGCCTCATCTTTCTCATCCTCACACTACTGCTGGGTGGAGGGACATTGCTTGACTTGCGCACAGGGATTTCTTCATCAATGTCAAGCATAAATCTTGAGTGATCTTACTGTTCTTGTTCATCCTCTCCATCTTTGATTTGATTGGCAACCAGGAATTCCTTCCATGTCTTTCCCCTTTTCTGCACTTCAAATTCAATGAGAATTTTAATTAACCCAAAATGATACAAGCTTTTGCCCTCATTACCCTTTTGCTTTTGGATAGTTTTTGACATCTTGGTCAAGCTCTGCAAGAGGAAATAGGGTAAACTAATGGTGCACTGCCCTTTTAAATGTAACAAGAGTTTGATGTGGTATAAATAGACTATGTTGTAAGAACCCTCACACGTAACAAATTTCTGAATGATATACACCATTTCATCCCATGGATGCATCAACCAGCTCCTAGGGACACCCTTCTTCTAGTTAACAAATGAAACCCTCGACCTAGACATGAATTGGGTCCATGATTTTTCCTTGAATTGTTTTGTTTTGAAGTATTTTTCTCCTTCTGGGCTGATCCCCAAGGATTGTGCTATGGTGTCTTCTGAAATCCTAAATGAGAAGTTGTCTATCAATGCTTTCTCTCCATTAAATGTAAAGGCAAACTGTTTAGTTACTTCTTCATTGCTCCCATTAAACT
>APFE031544870.1:0-60884 GCA_000404065.3 Pinus taeda
AGGCATTCACAATGGTTATTTACCGGTTCATTTTTTAATGAGCTTAAACGCTGGGGGAAACACTTGCTCATGACTTATCTTTTATTTTTAACGAGCTTGAGCTATGCGCTAAAACTTCTCGTGGAGAGTTTATTTTTTAATGAGCTTGAACTCTGCGACAACATTGCTCGCCAGTTGTAAGATGAGAATGTCTCATTCGAGATGCTATTTTGAAGTGGCTTACATCTCTCAAGCTTTGCCACGGATCCTTTCTTTATGCAAGTTAGGAAACAACTAGCCTTACGGGTTTAAAGGGTTAGAGGTCCTACAAATTTAAAAAATAAATAGCCACTCTTCACTTGCACGCGAAAAGGTTTGCATACCCTCAAGTATAGCGAAAAATTTCTAGGTTACCAAGAAAGTTCTATCTGCGTAGCAGGTAAAATGCTTCCTCGACGATGTCTATCAAAACAGACAAAGGTGAATGGCACAAACGCATTCCACTCACATAACTTTGACGAAGGTATCTTATTCCAGCCTGATCCCATTTTCCTGTAAGGACGGGTTCATCAGACTAGTCATATATCCTCCGCGGAAACCTACTTTATACCCAAGGTTTTCCTCCCAAAACAGACCAAGGTTCATGCCCCTTGGGTTTCAGTCACGTCCTCCTGAATCACTCGCGCTCATCAGGTGGACGGACTGGAGAGCGATGAGACATTTCTTACGTGAAAAGACCATTTAGGGATGGCATTTGACTATTTCCGATGTGTGAACCGGGGAATGACATTTGGTCTACGAGCTTGACCATTTTGCCTTCGTGCGAAAAACACATTACTCTAAAGAGTGAGGAGACGATGGCTCCATTGCAATAAATATAGTCGTGTCCAAGGATTAGATTATAATCTAAAGCTCCTTGAACTACCGTAACATTCATGTGAACAGTTTTCCTTCTCAAAGTAATGGGCACATTTGGAAAGATCCCTAAAGGTCGACTGGTTCCCTTGTCGAAGCCTGTTAGATTTCTCATTTCAGGCAAAAGCGAAGGTGAACCAAGTGCTTTTCAAGAAGTTGAGGAAAGGATACTCACAGAAGCCCCTTCATCAATGATGGTATCAACCATGACCATTCTGTAAGCTTGTACAATGATTCTGAATGGTACACTGGCTGGTAAATGGGGTTTGCCTAGTATATTCTAGTCGAACGAAACAACTAGGTTGCTTGGTGGTGGGACCGAATAGACGGCCGGATATGACTCTGATGAACTTCCTTCCTGCGATAAAGGAACAGGGGGGACTGCCCCCAAGCTCATCAGAGTCGGTGTTGATGAAAAGAATTTGAACGTTGTCGTTCTCTTTCTCTTGAGTGATGGTATCATTCGAAGATGAACACTTTGAAGGTAATACTCGGTCAACTGCCGTATCGACCCCTTGACTTTCGTCTGGTATGGATTCAGAGGGTTCATTTTCAATGATAGGTGCTTCGGCTGACCACAAGGATGGGCCAGCCAGATTTTCAACCAATGGAGGGCTCGGCAAGAGTTTTTGATATCCAGGAGGAAGTCGTAGCAGTGAAACCGGACGATTATCCAAAACTCTTTTAGCCTCTTCAAGGAAGGGAAAATGGTCGATGGTGTGATCGCCTTCACACAACTTACAAGGAAGTTTAGGATTCCTCCTTTGTCCATGCACTTCACTTTCACTGGTTGATGGTGAGCACTCAACGTGATCGCCAGAGGTTGATGCTACCGGATTGTGCAAACGAAGAGACCAGTCCCTTAATATCTGAGGGATGCAGGGGAAATCTCGGTGATAGTGGTCTCCATTGCAAATGACACAAGGAGATTTATGTTTTGACTGTGCGGTGTGTGAATTTTTGCTAGACGATACTAGGTTGCTCTCTTTCGATTTTGGTTCCTTTTTCTTCTTTTCCTTTTTCTCGTTCTGCTTCTTCTTCTTCTGAGTTACTTGACTTTTGCCCTTATCGGATTTATCAAGTGAAGAGGAAGGAGGAGAGGGAGAATCAAATGAAGTAGAAGGTTGGGAGACAATTCTAGTGTCGTCTAGTTGCTGATTAGACTGTTCAGGAATTACGGGATTCTGAACGACAAAGGTAGAGAAGAGCCAGACCAGAAAACCAATTGTCAATCCTGGAAGTGACAAAGTGGCCATATGGGGTGGACCAACCTCTCCGCAAGATAGGAAGGGACTAGGATTTCCTTCACAGGGAAATCCTTGGTTGGTAGACTCCATTTTCTCAACCTGAATATCAACGAGGGAATTTGTGATGTTATTCCGATTAAAATAAATTTTTAGACGCCTGGACACAACTTGTTTTTTCAATTTTAAAGAGTCGAGAAAAAACAAAAGATGACTCTAGTCGCCTTCGATTTTTATTGAGCTTGAAGTGACAAGCACTCAAAGGACCTTTTCCTTTAAGGAGTCTAAAAAGGAGCAAAATGGACTTCTCTGGAGATCTGGTAGAGAGGATTACCAAACCAATCGTAAAACTGTAGAATACATTTTACGGTACGGCAGTCAATCTTCCCGAATGCTGTGTTCGGTGCATTACGATCGATAGGGCAGCAGACATGGCTTCCTAAGGATAAAGGATGCAGCCTATTGTGGTATCCCAATATATACGTGACGGTACATGGGAGCACAAGTCTGTACTAGCACTTGTTGTCTCAGAGTGGAGGAATCACCCAACCAACACTGAAAGTAACAGTTACCAGGCTTTACGATGCCGGAATACGTCTCTAGCCTAGACCTCTAGATGTTGTGTGTTAAGTTCCAAAGCGTTGTTAGATTCATTGGATTTATTTTAAGTTGATCTTGCTTAATAGTTTTCCTTTCAGGCTCACCACGTGATGTACGTATAATTCCTAAATGCAGTCTAAGATGATAAACAAACATTTTATCTTCTTTCAGCAATGAAAATCCTAGCTACTAAAGGGAAGAAAGCCAACCATCTTTTCTTCACAGAGCACAGAGCACACGCTAAAATGCACAGTCCTAAATCAAGCCAAGCATTCAAAATGCAAATGCACATGCATGTATTTGTTTTTCAGCTCCCTTAATGTGTGAATGACGTTAAGAAAGCTATGTGCAAAACTGGATTACTTTTAAAGCAACTGTACTCAACAAAATTCTTTTTCAAAATGAAGTGAATATAAGAGAGACACTTTGCGATTTTGAAATGGAAATTGCTTTTCGACACTTTAAAACTAGTAATTCAAATCCTATGCAATAGTAATTGTATAATTGACTATCTAAAACAATGGAATTGCTTTCTAAAACTGAAAACGACAGCTACAACACTTTCATATCTAGAGACGACAGTTCGACTATGCTACTTTTTGCAAAAGAGAACTAAAACGACGCACAATACATGAAAAACATTTATAGTTCTTTCCACTAAGGAGGCAGAATAATGCAAGAGAAGGGGGTATTCACAGAAATACACTGACTACAGACAACAAAAACTCTTGAATAAGACTGAAAACAGTGAGAAAAATCCACAGTCGAAGGGTAAATTCAATCCTCCCTCACCATTGCACCTGTTAAACAGTGAACTCAGTATGCAGCGCACCTACTCCATTTGGGAAGTGTGATGCATACAGGTTGCCTTGAAGGCAGGGTTCGATGGTAGTAGTGCCAGACTTTGAACGAGATTTCACTCATAGTTTGCAATCTGGTTCAGGTGTTTAAGCTGAATAAGTAAAGATAAATGTATGTAAAACACAGGGGTGATCTAAGAGGTTACTAGAGCCACCACTTAGGGAAATTAGATTGCTTGCAGATCTATTGTTTAATTCATAAACAAAACATGGAGATTGAGTGAAGCAGCATTGATCTACTTTGCATTTGTATGACAAATGCAGTTCGAAGGCTAGCTGGCTTGACTTCAGGCGTCGTCTGTATGTTTATGAAAGAAACAAGGATAGGTAAGCTAACAAGTAATATAGTCGCTCCCCAGCAGAGTCGCCATTTTGTTATACAGGAATAGTGTCCACTCGAATGCTGTTATTCCCACTAAGATGGGTGGCTATCTTAGAAACAAACAATCAAAGTCTACTATTGATTCCCTTTATGAAAATAGATGAGAGGAGAACCAAGAGGGCCAACCTGAGTCTTGCGCTCGATTTCCTCTCCTTCTTGATAGAGTTTTGTCGCTTCTTCTTTGTCTGCGCAGCTTCAAAAGGACCTGTGGAATCACAGCAACATACTACTTTGCAAGAAACAAGGATCTAAATTCATAAATAATGCAGGATTAGATGTGTATTAACCATATACAAGCATATATAAACAAGTACACAAGAATATGGAAGGAAACAAGAATAGATTTATACATATGAAAAGTAGCAAGAAGATTACAACCATGTGCTCTGACCCAACATCATCCTCCAGCTAAGAAGCCCTTCTTCACCTCAAGCAAAGCTAGATCACCCAACACTATGAATGTACACTAGAATAGCAACAACACTTCTCTATAAGATACAAAATGCCAGCCTTTGGATCTCTGTGATGAGGGATCCATATATAGATGATTACAGAGAGGTGAGTCATCTTTTGGGATCTTGATTAGTGTCCTATCTCTGATAGTTCCTACTTCCACTTGGAGAATTATGATCTCTTACTCATCCCTGGTCGAAAATGGAGTGGCAAGTGTTAGAGGGGAAGCTTCTAAAAGATTCCATGCTCTTCCACCTCGCATTTTTTTCCTTTCCATTTGTCCATTCCCGACCATCGCACCCTACAGAGGAGCAAAATAGCATGCATCACACCCTGTACATTGGGAAGGTGATATGCATCGCACCTTCTACATTGAGATTTCAATATGGTCCAGTTTGGACCATTTATGAGCAATTTTCAGTGGAGAACTTCTGGGAGATGATGTAATCAGTTGACCTTGTTCCTTTAGGCAGTGAAGCAACACTTTTAGGGACTTAAGAGCCCTCATTTTATGGACATTTGTGATTGGGGTTGAAGTGCCCAAAAAAGTTTATAACACTACCCGATTGCCAGATGCCTTGTGGGCATATCGTACGACTTGGAGGAATACCACATGATACTCCCCATATCAGCTAGTGTTTGGCAAGGAACCTATCTTCTCCATAGAATTTGAAATTCAGACATTGAGGATAGCCCAAGAAGTAGGGTTGGATTTGGATGAAGCATAGGTTAATAGACTACATCAAATCAATGAATTAGATGAAATCCGACTATCAGCTCTTCAACATACTGCACAGGTTCAACAACAAAGAGAAAAATGGCATGATGCCCTCATCAAGAAAAAGATATTCCATGAATGTGACTAGGAACTTCTGTACGATTCTAGGTTCCAGGATCTCCCGGGAAAACTCCAAACCATATGGTTAGGTCCCTACGAGATAAAGGAGGTGCACGGTAATGGCACCCTTACATTAGCCACCATTGATGGGTCTAGCTACTCATTTAAAGCAAATGGGCCTCTACCACAAACCTCTTACAAGGGAATCCTTTTGCCAACAGATACGTGAAGATTCTATGATACAAATTCCCGTTGAAGAGGGAAACTATTCGAAAACACCAATCCAATGAAGAATTTATTTTTGAAACCTGTACATAAAACTGCTTTTCTATTTTCTTTCTATTTGATTGTATTTGCTTAGAATAGTAGAGATGATTGTTTGTCAGTTTTTTTCCTATTTTCCTTTATTTTTCCCTATAGGGAAAAGCAGTTTTCACGTGTATTTTTCTCTTTGTTGTTCCCTACAAGGAACAGTTGTTGTTCCCTATAGGGAACAACACTTTCTGCGTCTATTTTTTCTTTGTTGTTCCCTACAGGGAACAACTGCTATTCCCTATAGGGAACATCACTTTTTGCATGTATTTTCTCTTTGTTGTTCCCTACAGAGAATAGCTACTGTTCCCTATAGGGAACAACACTTTCTGCATGTATTTTTCTTTGTTGTTCCCTACAGGGAACAATTGTTGTTCCCTATAGGGAACAACACTTTTTTGTGTGTATTTTCTCTTTGTTGTTCCCTACAGGGAATAGTTGTTGTTCCCTATAGGGAACATCACTTTTTGCGTGTTCTTTTCTTATTGTTCCCTACAGGGAACAACACTTTTCATGTGTGTTTTTATTTGTTGTTCCCTATAGGGAACAGTTTTTCTTCCCTAAAGGGAACAACACTTTTTGTGTGTGTTTTCTTTTGTTGTTCCCCTTAGATAACAACACCTTGTGAGTATTTTTGAGAACACCCTTTCTCTTCCCGGCATGATCATTCCTAGGCCATCCTAGTTTAGTCTTTATGTTCCTCTTTATGGCATAAAAGTGCAATACATATTTAAGGACAACAATTATGGAGTCTATTGAAACAGGAAAATATCTTGAATACTATCATCTTTAACAAGATTTCTTTGTGATGATCGAAAAATAAAGGACACAATTATCTATGTCACTTCACTATCGTCATTTCCACTATAAATCAAACTGATTGATTATCTGTACCATGCTGGTTCTCACCCATCCCATATAACTCTCTCTATTTATTATCAATAAGATTATGGTTATATTTTGTTTCTATTGATATGTTCAAACTTCTTCTGCCATCCCTACTCTTAAGGAGTACTGATCCACCCTCTATATATAAAATGGGGAATGATTAAATATATATATATATGTATATATAGATATATTCACTAACAATTTTACGATTTTTCCACAGATGGAGGATAGTAGGTCTCATCACGAGCCAACCTACCATGATCATAAGGAAGGAGCGAAGTGGCATTCCCACTATGGCCACCACACCAGGGATATGATCCAATGGATGCATCAAGAAACAAAGTCCTTGGAACAGGAGGTCTCATCACGAACTAGCCTGACCACTTTCGCTACTTTCCAGTGAATGTAAATGTGTTCATCTGGTTCCCGTGCCAGCACATTGGTCTCTACCATGGACATCATAATGCAATTCACTGATTATGCATGGAGGACCATGGTTCCCAAGGGTTAGAAAGCAACTCTGTCGAGGCTATGGATGCCTGCATGCAACAGAAGCTCTGCTTATGGTATTGAAGTTTTATTTTCTACATCAATAATTATTATAATGCCATCTGCTTATGTTTCTATCTTTTCTACGAAGAGATTATGTCCCTAACTTACCTTGAACCTTTATGCATGAGTTAATTTTTTAAAATCAATCACAACAGTTTTATGTGGAATAATAGCGATAAAGTATTATTTCCTACGTATGTTGTCCTTTTTCTTTATCGCATCACCTCACGGCATCTTATCACTTATTGATAATTCTCATTATGCACCTTGTTTTCATTACTCCAATATCCTTTATGATCCTTTCATTACTATACATACCTTGCCACTTTCATTACCCAATCCATCACCCCTATAGTTTGCCGCCAGCACGTCATCCTTTCATTCATTTGGTGGTAGGCAACCTATCATTTCGAGAGGGGGCGAGGACCTCCAGTATATTTATGCATGCACTGTCATCTTTTCATTTCATTTTGTACAAAAATATGACATCCCGTGATCATAGAGCGTGTGGCATTATAACAGTCCTCGATAATGGCATTTATGTTTATAAAGCATCACCTGATAGAGCCATTACAACCATTTTTTGTTCCATCTCTCAGCTCTGTTCGTTGTTGTGTTTTCTCCACTACAATAATCGTTTGCAGAAGTAAAGCATCATGGGAGGAAGAACAGTGCGCCGAGAACCTTTAACATTGGTTGTCTCCGATGACGCTAGGGGAATTCTAGCTCACACAGGATGGATAGCATATTTTACAATATTTCAACCCCCCAATGAGGAAATCGCCATTGAATTTTTATGGCATCTACAGAATGGACAATCCTTGATAAGAGGTAGACAAATCATTGTAACAGATGTTGTGATAGCAAAAGTGTTTGGGTTGCTAGCAGAAGGACTAGTATGGACTAGCAAGCGATTAAAGCTGCATGACTCTATGGAGGCTTTTAGGGATGAAGGATAGGAGCTAACCAAGAAGGGTAAAGGAATTCAGCCATCTTCTCTTGGAGAGCCATCGGGAGAATTGGCACGAATCGTCTAGAACTATATTACCTGCGATGGGCGTAAAGATGTGGTAAGGCTGTGACAACTCAAACTTTTAGTAGTTTTAAAACAAAAATGCTCTGTTAATTTTCCTGCACTCTTGAATTCATTATTGCATGACACTGCCAAGAGGTTGAGATAGTCTCAACGTACATAAATAGTAGTTAGCCACCACTGTCTGATCAGGTTAATAGTTAGTCACAACCTTCCCCAACAACAATCAACCTGGGATGATCTCATATTGGCCCTCAAAAGAGGTGAAAACCTACCAGCACCTACCCCTATCCCAAAAAGAAAAAGGACTGCCCTTTTAGGAAGCATACCTCACAAACGCAAACAATCTACAAGGTTGAAGTCAAAATAGGGAGCGTCTGAAAATTCTCAAGGCAGTGCTAGCCAACCCATAGAATTATCCAGCCTAGTAAATGAGCAAGACTTGCAACTAGAGTCACGACGACAAGATAACCCTGAAATAGAACCTGAGGAAGGAGCAGGGCATTCTGACGATGAACAAAGAAATGAAGTGAGACCCCCTTCAACACCAAATATGAGTTCTTGAGATGATCTATTGCAAGATTTCGAGACAGGGATGGCCCAGGTCCTGGCCAATATGTATGTCTACATGCAGCCTGAAGGACTACTCAACATTAACTTAAGAGAAACCCAATCTCCTGGGAATTCTGGCTATACCATAATTCTGTCTCCCTCAAAAGATACAGACCATGAATCGGAAACAAATACAGAGGCTATTTAGGAATTAGAGAACCAATCTAGTGACATGCTCCCAGTGGAAAACAACCATGAAGGTCTAGAACCAGAAAACATAGGCCAAGAAGAAGCAGAGACAGAGATTATTCGGGAATCTGATAATCAATCTGGCGACACAGTCTTATTGGAACAAGGCCAGGGTGAATAACCAGGCTCTTTAGAGACAAAAACGATTAATGAGACTATCAGCAAACCAATTACTCCTTTGAAAAGGTATAGAGCTAGAATGAAATTGAAGAAACTAAGAAAAGAACACCAAAAGCTTCGCAAGATGGTCAAGAGGCTCCGAAGAAAAATAAAAGAAATCACAATGGGAAAGGTTCCGAACAATACCCCTGAGGTAGTAAATGTGGTCGTGTAAACGGAATTATATGAAGATAGGGCTACAGGAACTCAATCTGAGCCCATACCTACTCAAACAGTTATCACTCAAGAGGAACAACATGTATATTTAGTAGACGTAGCTACTCAGATAGAGGTTTGGACCTCCCACAACAAAGAAATACAGACAGAAGACATCCCTTCTTATAGCATAAGCACTCAGATGGCCATACAAGACAAAAACATCATGACACACCATGAGCCCATTATACTAAATCTTCAGGAAGAATTGGCACAAGCTCAGCTCGCATTGGAACGACTTGAACAAGAAACTGTTTCCTGGGAGAAATATCAAGAGCTGCAGAAACAGCTTCGGGAAATGAATACAACAAAGAGCAAGACTTTTGACAGATGCAGAAAGGCGGAAGAAAAAATGGATAAGATCAAGCTCAAACTAGACAGAGTTATAAGTCAGAAAAACACCATCTGCTCACTATATTTGGATGTCCTAGCATGCAGGTCTTCCGCCACCAATTATGCCTTTTTTTTGTTAGAATGATAACTGTTATTGAAAATTAAAGTTGTAAGAGCTAGTAAACCAATTGAATTACGAACAATTGAAGATTTTATAAATTGCTGCGAACAACATGGTGTAAAAGTCCAAAGGCTTCTTTGTGAGTTTTATCTGCACAATTTTATATTATAGAATGAGGTGGAAAAGAACCCTAACCCTTTTGTAGGAGATGTTCAATTCCAAGATTTTATTTTGTTTGCAGTTAACCAACTCAAATGGTTTAAAGGTTATCATGCATTTCAAATACAGGAACATGGATTGGATCTCTGGGTGAGAAGTGAACCTAAGCACCCCTTACAAATGTTTGCCAACCATAAGAGTCTGATGACACGAGAAGGGGTGATTAAATATTTAGGGCCCATTCATAAGGAGATTGTACAGAAAGGAGTATCATATTTCCTCTCCATTCAAGAAATATCTCTGACTGCATCTAAACTCAGATGGACAATCTCCACTAGTAGTGTGCGAGATAGGGAATGATTTAATTACAAAAATTTTAAAGCAGCTGCGGTAGCAATCTCATTTTGAGAGAAGGACCTTATTGGTTACGATGTCGATTTCGGAGCCCCATTATTTGGTATCCCCCTTAAGGTTATCGGGCTAACTACGAATTGCCTAAAGGAAAGGAAGGGCCTGCCTTTGCGCTCTTGGCTCAACATCATCGTTTTAGACCAATTTTCAACGCTTTCTCTCCTACCTACTCTTTAACTGCACTGCATAAGAACTACTTTCTTTTCATGAGGACATGAAACAGGGTAAGCAGGGGAGTATGTTGAGTTACGAAATGGGTATGTATTTACTCTTCATTCCATCATCTTTTTCCTCTTTTCTTATCTCTTTCATATCTCGATATGCTAATATATTGATGGATTATGATAAGAAATGGATGAACTACTCTTAGTTAAGATTTAGCTATCGTAACTAACTTTTAATCCTTTTTATGTAGAGAAACAACGAAAGGAACAGTTGTTGTTCCCTAGTGACAGAACAACATAAACCAACAAAGGATGAATGGGTCATGTCGGTTGTGGTTAGGTCGAAGGACGAATCAGGAGGATCAGTGCTAAATATGAAGGGTGTCTGAAGATAGCATTCAGTTGCGAATCCCTCAGGATCGGGAGATCCTAAGGGATCGCATTATCTTTTACCTCTTTCTAACTATAAAAGCAAAAGACTGTAGGAAGAAAGGAGATCAATCTCTATTATTTAAAATTGTAAATTTAATTTACAGACTCATGTTGTTGGAGCACACAACAGTATTGTAATGAGACTTGAGTTCAATGATTAATATATAATTGGCGTTGATTTTCATTCGTATTCTCTGAAGTAACTCAGCAGTATTCGCTGGTGGCTAAGAGCCCGGCCTCTGGTGGATTAAGTTGTTATCCCTTGTATTATATATTTTTTATTCTCGCAAGTTTGATTGGTTTGATATTTTTCCCATTTTCTATGAGTTTATCTTATTTTCCATTTAGCGCTTTCCTATATTGAAGTCAGTACATTTTCTTTACATGTTTTACAACACTTTCATTTGATTCTATTTACGCTTATTGTAGATTAAAGTATTTAGCCATTAAGATAGTGAATCTTATTGATTTAATCAGCTATAATAGTTTGGTTATCACTAATGAACTCTTAGTTGATATCATTTCCATTTGGATTGCTTAGTTGAGATTGAGTGTGATTTAGATTGAATTAGCTAAGAACAGATTGGTTATTGCTACTATGCTCTCGGTTGATGCTATTGTTAATCGAATTGCTTGTGTGAGATTTGATTACGATTTTAGTAGAGGATTAAGTCTTGATGCTTAGATGCAATATTTACTTTAGCATTTGTAGTTTGAGTTTTATAAATGCATCCGTTTACTCTTGTATCAAAGGTTTGTACTTCATTTTAAGAAACATTACTCTATGGATTCATAGCATGCACATATTGTGTACACTCTTGGAATAAAAGGACTTGCCTGGGTTGGTGATTAATGTGGGATGATTAGGTGTTTTAAAAGACACCTTTTATTAGCCAACAAGTAGGATATGGGCAAATTTTGTAATTATTTTATCCATGCATGCTAGGGAGTGTGAGGGACAAGTGCCAAGGAATCACAAGGGGGGAACTCATTTCAAATGCATAGAATGAATTGTCAGTGAGTTCTAGGTGTGCTAAGGAGGGAGTGAAAAGGTATTCTAGCCAGCTCTAAGGCATCACAAGGGAGAACTAGGCCAAAATGCTTGGAAATGATCAGATAAGAGCGTTTTGTGCCAAGGAGTGTTAGAAAATTCTAGGTGCCCCATGGACGAACTGTGTGAGGATAAGTTCAGAATAACACTTGCAGGAGGCAAGCCTATGGTTGTGATAAGGTGTGTACAAATTAGTTTCAGACATAGGGAGAATTCAGGTTGGGCACAACAACATTTTGTTAATGACTTGGTTGGGTTCCCAAGTCACAAAAGAAGTAAGACTATCTATGAGGGCATGACCGCTAGGGAGTGCCAAGGTGTTCAAGGGAATGCTAGGAAGTACTAACACATGCTAAACAGTTCCAAGGCATTTTAGGCATGCCAATACATGCCAAGTGCTAAGGCATGCAAAGAAGTTCTATGCGCCAGGCTGTGACGCCAACACATGCTAGGGAGTGTTAGGGCCAAGTTCCAGGGAAACACAAGGGAGAATTAGTTTCAAATGCATGGAAATGAATGAATAAGAGTGTGACAGATAGTGTTAGCTAGCGAGTACGAGGTGTGCTAAGTGTCACAGAGTTCTAGGGAGTGCCAAACAATGCCAGGAAATGCGGGGGATGCTAACATGTGCTACATAGTGCCAAGGGATTATTAGGTATGCTAGATGTTATGGCATATCAAGATGTAAAATTTGTTGCTTATTTGTTTAATTTTATGACCACAGTTGGATGTGAGCCTTATCTTCATAAGTTGTTAAGTTGGATAAGTTGAAATTATACATGACTAACCTAAGATTCATAGCTTCATTCAGGAGTCAAAGGCCTTTGTTTTAACCTTATATCTGCTTCACCATCCTTCACTAGCCAGTCTCCATCATTCCCCTCATCAAAATCCCTTCATTTTCTTATTTTACAACAAACTTAGAAATCTGGTGCGCATTTACCCTAAGTCTATGTTTTGACCTTTTTCCCCCATTTTTCTCACTATTTTTGAGAAATTCCACTTCTAGTATTTTCCTAACACCCATACCTATCCCCCATATTTTTCCCATAATTTTTCTTGCCACCCTTCCCTCTCATTCCCTTCCCCTAAGTTGCTACTCTTTTGCACTGCGCTTTTACCTAGTCGCCATGTTCTCATCATATCTCTTAAACCTCACACCCATGTTCCATGAAATTTTTATAGGACATGCATGGGGATGAAATGAAAACACCCACTCAATTTCAGCTCAAAATGATGCACAATTTGCGAGAAATGATCCATCATCATCTATATCCATTTTGGAATTTTCTTGCGATTTGTGACTCTAATTGGGCTGCATTTTTTTGTGGAGGTGAATTATGATGATATTAAATTTATCTAAACATTTCAGCCCATTTGGAAGTACCGTTTGGGAGATATTCCCAAAATACAATTGCTATAAGAGAGTTGTTGTGTTTTTTAATGTATTTTAATCATCATTTTCAAAAGATATTAATGTCCAAATGGAGATGAATTTTGGAAAACCACATGAGTTTTTATTTAAGCATGGAACCAAGCACAATAACCTCTTTCCATTTTTGCACAAGTGTTATGGTTAACGAGATATGAGTTTGTCTTCATTGTTGCTCTTTCCACTGCGCTTCCGGATAGTTTATTTTGGAATCAAGTTTGAAGAGGTGAAAATGATGTTTTTTCATGGTTTAAAGGCTCCATGGTGTAGTGGAAATTTCCAAGTTTCTTCACGAGTCTTCAGCAACACTCAAAACTTCATTCAAGTCATGAAAATTTCAAGTCAACTATTTGTTGCGCTTCTGCAACGATTTGTTGCATTTCTGTGCGACCAACTTCAAGTTTGGATTCTAAACAAATGGAAAAGTATTTTTGAAAACATGAGGAATTTGTTGTTCATAACATACCCTAAAACAAAAGTCTCTCTCAATTTTTACACAACAGTTACTGTCTTGGAGTTACAGGTGGCACTTTGAGACCCATTTTTCACAATTGCGCTAGCCCATAATTGCTGACAGGGTTCTAGAACTTTTTGAAATTCGACTTGGTGGACCTCCAACTTGGCATGGTTGACCTAAAATATATTTGGATAATGATTTTTTAGGAATTTTGTATCATATCCCATGATTATCTCTTCAGTTATCACATTTTTAGTTAGCCAAAAACCAAACCCTAGATAGTAGGATATGGGCAAAATTTGTAAATATTTTATCCATGCATGCTTGACAGTGTGAGGGCCAAGTGCCAGGGAAACACAAGGGAGCACTCATTTCAAATGCATGGAAATGAATTGTCAACGAGTTCTAGGTGTGCTAAGGAGGGAGCAAAAAGGTATACTAGCTAGTGCCAAGGCATCACAAGGGAGAACTAGGTCAAAATGCTTGGAAATGAACAAATAAGAATGTTGTGTGCCAAGGAGTGTTAGTGAATTCTAGATGCCCCAAGAAAGAAGTGTGTTAGGATAAGTTCAAAATAGGACTTGTAGGAGGCAAGCCTATGGTTGTGATAATTTGTGTACAAAGTAGTTTCAGACAAAGGGAGAATTTGGGTTGGGCACAACATTGTTTTGTCAATGACTTGGTTGGGTTCCCAAGTCGCAAAAAAAGTAACCCTATCTATGAGGGCGTGATATCTAGGGAGTGCCAAGGTGTTCCAGGGAACACAAGGAAGTACTAACACATGCTAGACAATTCCAAGTCATTTTAGGCATGCCAAGGCATGCCAAGTGCTAAGGCATGCTAAGCATTTCTAGGCGCCAGGGTACGGTGCCAACACATGCTAGGGAGTGTTATGGCCAAGTTCCAAGGAAACACAAGGGAACAATAGTTTCAAATGCATGGAAATGAATCAATAAGAGTGTGAGAGAGAGTATTAGCTAGCGAGTACGAGGTGTTTTAAGTGTCCAGGAGTGATAGGGAGTGCCAAAGCATGCCAAGAAATGTGGGGGATGATAACATGTGCTACATAGTGCGAAGGGATTATTAGGCATGCCAGATGTTATGGTATGTCAAGATGTCAAATTTGTTGCTTAGTTGTTTAAAAGGGTGAAGTAGATGAGTGTGAGGGGTAAAAGTAAATGTAAATAATGGGTGGTTAGTCTTTGTAAGCTGTTTTGATGTAAATTTGACCTCATTTATGAGAGAGGTTGGAGTCAAAGTTAATTGTAGAAGTTGTTTTTAACTTCACTAGACATTAGGGTTTGGTTAGAACACCTCATGGAATAGTTCCTAGAGTCATGGATTTGACCCCTGAGAGTGGGGAGATGTTGTTTTGGTCTTTATGTATCAGTTTCTCAGTGATAGAATAGGTTGGATTTCAGAGGAGAGAACTATTGTAGCTTGTACTTGGACATTTTCTGGAAATCATAGGACACAGTTTGCAATTCTATTATCTAGGAATTATTGTGCAGTAAGTTCGTGATGTTATTTTTCTCTATTATAGCTTTATATGAAAGATATTCATCTTCTCTTTCCATTCATAAATTCTTCAATGGTTTTCCTTACAGTTTATAAACAAAATTCTTTGCATAAAGCTCTGTTTTGATGGAAAAATCATTATGTGTTGCTTTCTTTCTTGCTTAATGAATTCATGTTTCATTCTCATTAAGACCTTTTGCTTCTTCTAAACACTACACTACACCGAAAAACCCTAAGATCCATCACAAAAGTAATGCTACCTTTCTCCTTTATATCTTTGTTGTTGTAACCCTTTGATCGTCTAACCTAGCTACCTAGTTTTTCTCCCTTATCCAGCAACAAAACCCTAAATTTTCCAAACCCCACATGAGCCTAGCTATTTAACCTAAAATCCTATACATTCTAGTCATCTCTTGGTTGTGATTTCATAGACAGAGCCCTCTTTGGTTTGGTAGGGCTAGCTACCAAACTAAAAGCTTGGTCTGTGGTTACCTCCATCGATCTCCTCATTAGCCTGGGACATTGTGGAGGATAACAGAGGGCATGACAACTAGGGAGTGCCAAGGTATTCTAGTCAATGTAAGGTTCCCAAGTCATGGAAAAATTTAATGCTAGTTGTGAGGTCATGATTGCCAAGTTGTGTTAGGGAATGCTAGGGCATGCTAACATGTGCCAGATAGTATGAAGACATATCAGACAAGCTAAGATGTGCAAAGTGAGAAGGCATGCCAAGGTGTACAAGGGTGTGAAAATGCATGCCAGGGACTATAAAGGCAAAAAAAGGGAAGAAAAAGTTAAACTACAAGGAAATGAGTGCATAATAGGGTTAATAAGTCATCAATTTACCTTTCTCATGAGGGGCATGCTAGGCACACCAACACTAGGTGCCAAGTACCAAGTGTCAATGCATTCTAAGTGCCAAATCTTCCTCTGTTTCTTCTCATCTAGTTTCCAATAATTGATCTCAAATAACTTTAATATTAAACCATGCCAAAGCATACCAAGTCATCTCAATGCATGCCAACATGCTAAGACTTTCCAAGTTCAAATGTGCGTCAGGGTGTGTGATGCATGCTATGAAGTGGCAGAGCATATCGAAGAGTGCTAAGGTGTTCTAAAGAGTCAATGAATGTTGAGGAGTGTTAGGGAGTACTAGGAAAACACAAGGGAGCACTAGGTCAAAATGCGTGGAAGTGAATGAATCTGAGGGTTGGTTGTCAT
Organism: Pinus taeda; assembly: GCA_000404065.3. Classification (NCBI taxonomy): domain Eukaryota; kingdom Viridiplantae; phylum Streptophyta; class Pinopsida; order Pinales; family Pinaceae; genus Pinus; species Pinus taeda. The sequence continues at coordinate 16,535 of APFE031544870.1, forward strand.
GCCAAAGAGGGAGTAACAAGGTATGCTAAGCATGGGTAAAGCATGCCAGGGAATATCAGGGAATGTCAAAAAGTGATAAAGTGTGCTAGGTAGTGTTGAAATAGCAACAAGAAATGCTAAATATAGAAGTGGTAAATTTAGTACTGCTATAAATAGCATTTCGGGATACCTTCCTATTTTAGTTAGTCCCTGAACTAAAATAGAGAAGTAAAAATTCGAATTTGATATTAGCAGTTGTTTGTAAAATAATTAATTAATTCACCATGAGTTAATTAGTTATAGAAAATCAAACGTGAAGTCTATGTGGGGACATGCAACAGTTTCTCCATTAATTGAGGAATTTTTCCATTAGTTAAAGAGATAAGGATGAGTTGTAGTTTGAGTTGTAATTAGTTGGCTCAGTTAACTAAGTCAAGTCCAGTTAGATTAACTCAAACAATTTGTTGAATTAATTGTGAGTTCAGTTAATTAATGCATGCATGGATGTAACTGCTGCACTTCAGATAACTGAATATTCTCTCATAAATAACTCATGCATGTCAATTCAGACAAAGACCCAATTGAGATCAGATGGAGGGACAGTGTACTATCAGTTGCTAGAATATTCCTTTGTGAATATCTGGTGCATGCAGAAGGAATTCTTTCCTTGAGGATTTCACAGTTACTTCTTCAATTTTTGTGAGTGTGATGAGGGAAATTCACACGTGTGGCATCACTGGACCCCAAGAAAAACTGCGCAAGGAAATAGGAGGGTTGGAGGGCTTGAGGAGGACATATATTGTGTCTATTCAGTCTATGAGTTGTATTGTTTTATTGCCGAGAGAGCAGGATAGCTTGAGAGCTAATTCTTTTTGTAACTTGAACATATTTCCACTTGTATGATAATACAAAGATTGGGGTTTTAGGCTAAGGCTTTCCCTGGGTTATTTCTTCTGTGTTATGTGTGATTTATTTCTCATTTTCAGTTATATGTGTTCTCATTGATCTTGCTCATGTTCGATTAAGCTTCTGCAAAGTTGTTGTAGAAGTAGATCTTGTATTTTTCTTTAGTATATTGCATAGTCTGTTGATCTACAGTGGGAATTTCTACATGGTATCAGAGCAAAGGTGATCAAGGTGAAGAACATATATAAGAAGGGAGAAGTTTGAAGTTTTTGGTTCCTGAATATAGAAATCGAGTTCTTATCGCATCTCAATTTCACCAATGGCGTTCAACGGTTTAAGACTCGAGTATGCCCTTGACGACATCTCGAATTATATATCCTGGAAGGATCACATGGAAGCAGTATTAGAGGATAACAGTCTAAAGGACTTCATTGATCAAGAAGTCCCCAAGTTGACTGATGCTACTCAATTGGTGGAATGGAAGAAATGTGTGGCTAGAGCAAGGAGAATCCTTCTGGATGGAGTTCAAGACCACATAGTCTTGAGTCTCCATGATCTGATAAACACCTTATGAGTGACCGCAGTTGAAGATTTATTAAACAAAAGTTATTATAGAGTCAAGTGATGGTGTGTGTGTTCTGTGTTATTGAAACAACGGATCGATCAGATTGCCAATACACAGAAAATAAATGGAAAGACAGCAGAGAAATACAGTAAGCAACACAAAAACACAAGCAATTTCTAATAAGGAATTCACTCTATTCTCCAGGGCTACGTCTCTAGTCCAGCTTCAGTGGTGGCCTTGTCTTATTGTGTGTTTCAGCAGAGAAATTACAATACAAGGACTCAATATGAATCTACCTCCATAAGTGAAAATTTGACATATTTACATCATGATCCATCAATGTACATTAAATTACATCAAAAATTTGACACTAAGTAGGTGAGAAAGTCAAGCTGGCAAAAGCTAGGCGAAAAACAGAGCATTCCTGGTCAAACTGCGCCAAATTTCCTCTATATGTTGCGCCAAACTCTCTATGCGTAGCGCCTGTTTGGAGCCACTTTTGAAGGCCTTACTAGTGTCCAAATTCACTCCAAGTGTGCTTGTTGGAATGGTTTGCCTGTCTACTTTCTAACACAAGTGGAATTTTCCAATTTGGCCTCCATTTACCCCTCCAAAATTCAGTTCTCCCAACACTACTTCCTGTGTGTCAAAATAGGGGCAGTGAGGTCATTTTTTGAGTGTTTTTGACCTTTTTGAAGGCTCAAAACACATCCAAATTTCTTTTCCATTGGCAGGCGTGCATATTTTTTCATGCTAAATCCAAAAATACTAATTTTTTGTCATTTGGATGCTCCTATCAAAAGCGAGCACCAGGTGGCGCGGTGCATAGAGTAGAAAATCCTGTTTTTGGTGCCAAAAATTCCAAAAATGCAAAATGTGCCCCAAATTTTTTGGAATTTGGGCCGTGTCTTCTACACTTGTGTTGGGCCAAGGAAGCCTCAGCCAATATCTGAAGTCTATCATTCTCCTTTTTCCTCCTTTATGCCTTCTTCAATTTTTCCTTCAAGCTCCTGATTCTAGCTTGGCACACCATATTCCTTGACAAATAATGATATGCCATGTTTCTCAACATATTCTTCTCATTGATGGATTTTTCTAACCTCCTCTCCAAGTGGATATTGGCTCTTTCAAGCCATGACTCCCGATCGGCATTGACCTCTTTCTCAAGTGAAGTGAGCTCCAGTCTTCTCCTTTGGGCAGCCTGGCGATTCTCCTGAATGTTTTGCAACTCCATAATCGCTTGCTGATCTTCAAGCTACTTATTTCTTTGCTCCAAGGTACTGTATTTTCCATTTAGCCCTCTCCAAGTTGAGGGAGAAGGCATTGATGTCCGTCCGCTGCTCTTGGATGATTTCTTTGAGATTTGTGCTTTGCGGGCCCATACCAGTATCATCACCCTCAATGAGAATGAAATCAGTCTCCCGCTCACCTGATGATACTTCATCCTGTAATGGCCTCTTTCCTTTGTCCTAAAGCTATTGTGTTGATGACAGAAGTGAGACCCCTTCCACCCCAGGTGAGGGTAATACTTGCTTTGTTGCTGTGAACAACCGTCTAGTGCCCTTCTGATAAGTGATAAACACTGGCATACTAGCGGTCTGTGTCTCATGACCCTCATGCTGATAAGAAGGTCCACCTGTCTCTTGCAAAGTCTTTGAAGGTCTCTGAGGAGCTATGAAAAACTCACGAGAAGTGAAGTCCTCCCAAGTGATGCCCTGTAAGCCAAGCTGATGGATGACCACAATTTTAATGAGAGCAAAATGATATATACTATTGAACTGCTGTTGAGGAGTCTTGTGCTGTACTAGGGTGGTCATTTTCTCAATGTTTCGGCACATGAAGTAGGGGAGGTTCATCATCCTCACCCTGGTAAAATGCATCAGCAGCTTGAAGGCATATAAATGGGAAACCTGGCCCTCACAGCTGAAATACTTCATTATCAATTTCATCAAAGGAGCATAAGAATCTTTGAGTTACTGGAAAGGAAAAACTCTATTGAGCTGTCTCAAATAATCGGGCTTGATGTATGGTTCATAATGCTACCTGTCAATTTGCTGCCTCTTGTTCCATTGCTCTCCAATGTTAGGAATACAAGTTTCTAGTGAAATAGATTATGGTGTTAAGGTGAATGTGACACCAGCTAGAGTGGCTTGACCATCATGTAAATGAAGCACAAACAAATGAGCCAAATCATGATGAAACTGAATTCAAGCAACCATCTCACAAAATTCATAGCAGGACTAGTGTTGGAAACAAGTGATGGCAAGAGGGTAGGCCTGTAACTCAGCAAGAGTGGTTGGTTCTTCTCGAATATGTTTGCCACCTCTATGAGGCCTCCTGGGTGCATGTACCTCTGTAGGTGAGTCATTGTGTGTCTCCTCTTCATGATCATATGAGGGATCAGATTCCATCTCTACTAGCAAGTGAGTTTTCTTGATGAAAAATAGGAAAATTATGGTGTTTCTTGGTTTTCTGCCCCCAAGGGGAAAAGTGATATGATGGACTGTAGAGGGAGGGAAAATGAGGGATTTTAGGACTGTTAGGACAGGGTTTATTTAGGGAAACAAGGGATTAGGGAGTGATATGGGAGTTTTAGGGATAACAATTAGGGTTTGGGAATTTGTATTTTAGGAATTGGGAAATGGGAATTGGGATGGGGATAAATGATTTTTAGGAATATGGAGTTTAGGGAATGGGGGGAATACGATGAGAAAATGAGTGAAGGAGTGAAAGGGTGAGAAAATGGGAAAATGAACTTGGGAGCAAAATAACCACAGCAAACCCTAGGCAACAATTTCTTGAGAAATGGCAAAATGGTAGGGTTTGATTTTCTTTTATACAACCATCATAAATTGCATGAAAAATTGTTTTACTAGCAGTGATAAAGGCTCAACCTACTTGCACAAATGAAGATCCAAGCATTTTGGGCGATTTGGCGTGAGTTGTTGAAGAATTTAGGCTTGGCAGCTCTATGCGTCGTGCCTCAAACCCAACACGCTACGTTGTGTATGTGCGTCACGCCCGTGCAAATTTGTACTGGAAGTCGTAGTCATATGTGCTACGCTTGCTATGTGTGTCGTGCCACTCACCCAATGCACCACGCCTCTAATTTCGGCAATTTCTTCCCAATTTCAGCTTTGCTCTTACTCACACCTTGTTGCTTGAATGCAAATGGGCTTTTCAAATTGGAGAAATCATTTATATGTAAATACTTTTAAATTTTTGTTTCATAAAACCCACTTTACAATGTTTGGAATATGGCTTGACTTTTTTAACTTTGTTTTTTAACTTTTTTAGTTTATTTGAGCTTGTGATGAATTGAATGAATTTTTTTCTGTTTGCTTTGCAGGGGATTGGAGCTACTGAGGCTAGGGAAAGTGACTTGGGTTGTAGGTGGAGTGATTTACATATGAAGGAAATAAAATTACATGAATTTTTACCATAAAATCTAAAATACTTTGTTTTTCCTCAAAACAGAGTTTTGAGGAAAAATACATCTCTGAGCACTTGATTATGAACTTTATTGATACTGGAACATCCTCATGTGCCTGCTGAGTGTTATAGGATGTTTTGAAACCTTTTTTTATGAACCCCTAATGAAACCCTAGACCTAATGACAATGAAACCCTAGAAGAATGACTCGTGGAATTTTAAAGACAAAATGGTGATTGTATATGATTTTGATTAATAAAAATGATCCAACAGGTATAGGACATGAGGGAAACTATAGGAGAAACCACTTCCATTAGATGATCCATGTTTCCTAATGGAATGCAGCTGACTAGGTGGGACACCTAATATGCAATGCAACAAGAGGATTTGATCTCCGACGGAGGGATGAAGATACTGACACTAACAACAGCTACTGTTCCAAAGGTTTTCATCCCAAAGAAAATTGCATGAGGAAAACAATCGATGAGATGGCTAAGCAATTGTAGCAGCACAACCTCACCGTGCCTGAGAATGAAAAGAAGAAGGATGATAATAGAATGGGAGATGGGAGAGGGAAAGCATGAGATGGTCATGATTTAATGGCTATCACATCCACTCCATCAGCTTGGATCCTTGATTCAGGTGCATCGAACCATATGGCTGTATCAAAAGATGAATTTTCCTCCATCGAAGAAAGCACCAGATCCCCAATTTACCTGGGAGATGCCACACCCGCAAAGGTGTTCGGAGAAGGAATTGTAGACCTTGAAGGGGGCTGCTTCACAAATGTGCTTCATTTTGCTTCACTATCTGCAAATCTTCTCTCGATATATCACATCACTCATTTCAGCTCTAGAAGGAAGGTGAATTTCACTCCAGACTCCGCAGTGATTACCGACATTTCCACAGGCTCATAGCTTGCACATGGAATTGCAGATCATAGTTCTCGTTTGTATTTCTTCTCCCACTTTGTTCCTAAATCTATTAGCGCTATATTCTTGTCACAATCTAATGATATCAGAAGGGTATGGCATGAAATATTTTTCCATCTAAACTATAAGTACTTGCATCAACTAAGCAAGGAAAACATGGTAGAAGGGTTGCCTTCTATTAAATTCACAAGTGGGGTATGTCAAGGATGCATTCTTGGCAAGCATCCAGAGCAAAAGTTTGACAAAGGGAAGGCACAGAGAGCTTCTTCACCTCTTGGGCTGATTCACAGTGACATCACGAGTCCATTCCCGCAACCTTCAATCAGTAAGGCTCGATATGTACTCACCTTCAAAGATGATTTATCTCGCTTTACTTGGGTATTTTTTCTGAAATTAAAATCGGAAGTATTTGAATGCCTTATAGAATTTAAAGCACTTGCCGAGAATGAGTTTGGGTGTAAGATTAAGATACTCTGTACTGATAATGGGGGGGATTATTCAACAAATATGTGCAACAACTTTGTACTGATGCAGGTATATAGCTACAACACACAGTGCCATATACACCACAGCAGAATGGTGTCGTGAAGAGGAAAAACCAGTCATTAAAAGAGATGGAAAATTGTATGCTACAGTCCAAATAGTTAGCTCCTAGGATATGAGCTAAAGCTATTAATTGTGTAGCATAGATTCAGAACCACATTCCTCACAAAGCACTCAAAGGCACCACTCCATTTGAATGTTGGATCAATAAGAAATCGATAGTGTCTCACTTTCGCATTTTTGGTTCACGAGCATGGGTTCACATTCCAATAGATAAGAGGAAGGCTTTGGACACTCAAAGTGTTGAATGTATCTTTGTTTGATATCTTGACAGTGCCAAAGGATATAGATTGCTAGACTCTCACACTGAAAAAGTTCCTTGTAGCTCGAAGTGTGAAGTTTGAAGAAGAATCACTACATGATATTTTAGCAGACCCTGCCGAGGAACCGCTTGTTGCCACTAATGAGGAGGAGCCCGAAACTTCTTTGAGCACTTCAAAGTAGACATCAAAGAAGCCTCTTGGGTCTGATTCAAAGGATGAGTATCAGGTCATGGCTAGTCCAACTCAACTGCTAAATTGGGCAGAGAAAACCCTAAGAGATGTGGGTGAACTAGTCAGTGATCCTGCGGATGAAGGACTAGATCACAGTTTTTCGGGGCTCCTCAAGCCCTGGCTACCACCGAACCATTGCTTCCCATACATTTCTATATGACACTTGGTTCAAATCCACAGTCACACTCTGAGGTTGCTAGAAACCCTCTTTGGGAGGCTGCCATGGATGAAGAGTAATCTACTCTCATGGAAAACAACACATGGGACTTGGTTCGACTTCCGAAAGGAAGAAAGCTTGTTCGATTCCTATGGATCTATCAAAAAAAGATTGCTACATATGGTGATATCGACAAGTAAAAATCTCGACTTGTTGCAAAAGGATACTCATAGGTACATGGCATAGACTACACAGAGACATTTGCACCTGTTGCAAAAATGGACTCCATTCGAGTAGTTTTAGCCATTGCTGCTTCTCGCAGATGGGAATTTCATCACATGGATGTGAAGAGTGAATTTCTTCATGGAGATATCAAGGAGGAGATATATATGGAGCATCCACAGGGATACATTCAAAACTCTTCCCTCATTTTCAAATTAAAGAAATATGTGTATGGCCTAAAACAGGTTCCCAGAGCCTGGTATACAAAGATGGATTCTTTCCTACTTTCCATTGGATTCATTCGATGCAAATCTGATCTGAATGTTTATTTTCTGTAACATGATGATTTCCTTTTGCTGATAGTACTTTATGTAGATGATTTACTGATGACAGGGAACCTTACCTCAACTATTGATTCGGAAAAATCAACATTGCACGATCGATTTTTCATGATTGATTTGGGACTGTTGCACTACTTTCTTGGTCTTTAAGTTTCTTAGTCTACTTCAGGGATCAAGCTGAAACATTATAAGTATGCATCACATCTACTTTTCCACTTTCAGATGAAAAAATTCAAGCCAACAACATCTCCCTTTCTTTTGGGGATCAGATTTGAGGATGCGGGTACTACACCTTTGGTGGACAGTACACTGTATCGATAGTTGGTTGGGAGTTTGTTGTATCTTACTCACACCCAACCTGATATATCTTTTGAAGTAGGATTTTGTTCCAGATATATGCAGGAGCCCCATGAGCTTCAATGAAAAGCTACAAAAATAATCCTTAGATACGTGAAAGGTACTTCTAGTTTTGGTATCTTTTATGCTGCAGATTACCCAATTTCACTAATTGGGTACATAAATTCTGATTGGGCTGGATATGGTATAGACCGCAAGTCCACCTTTAGTTATGTTTTCAAATTTGGTTCAGGGCCTTTTAGCTGGTCTAGCAAGAAGCAATCCATGATTACTTAATCTACAACCGAGGCAGAGTATAGAGGTGCAGTGAATGCAACTACACAGGCTATTTGGTTGCAGGGTCTTCTCTCTGAGTTTGGTATTCAGTATCCACTTCCAATTGTCATATTTTGTGACAATCATGGGTCTATTCAGATATCAATTGATCTAGTTCAGAGGTAGAGGACCAAGCACATCGAGATTCACATGCATTACATCTGCGCGCTGATCCATGACCAAGTCATATCACTGCAGTACTACGCCACTGAGCAGCAAGTTGCAGACATCTTCACCAAGTCTTTCGCTGAAAAGAAATTTTCAGAACTAAGAGCTATGATTGGAGTGGTGGAGACAGCTGAGTAGGCCCTTCCGGCCACTTAGCCCTTTTTTCTCTTTTGGCGAGGGGGGGGGGGGTGGTGTTTCCCACGAGGTTTTCCCTCTTTCTTCATTTTATGAGGATCTTTTTTTTATTGTACCTGAGTACCTAACTTGGCATCTTGGCTGGGGCTCAATTTAGATAAGTGAGTTAGGATGAAGGGGGGGTGTTTGAATATAATCCTGACATCTACATTTATTTTTTAGCCTAAGTATCCTTGACTTAGCCACATGCACTAAAAATCATGTTCACACTTGGTTTTTGGTAAACTAGCTCAGCAGATCAACTTTCCCTTCCTTTTTTCCTTTAGAGGCTTAATATTATGAAAATATTGGTCCAACCACTTTCCTAAACCATTTAGACATCGAATTACATGTTCACACCTAACCACACCTCATCCACTTGAGTTATTTGAGGATTGGTGCCCCACATGAAGATTCCCCCTTAAATCAAGGGATTTTGTCCCCCGAACCATTTTAGCATGTTTTAAAGTTGCCTTCCTTGGGAAATGCACCCCTTCTCATGCTTTCCTCGTGGCCGATAGTTGGCATAGGTTGTCTTGAGTCATTATTGCTATTTTAGGCCTCCCTTTAGCTTTTCTTAATCTTTTCTAGTTTTTTACTAGTTTTTTCCTAGTTTTCTAGATTCAGCAATTTCCATATAACCACCTCCCTTTGGGATTAGAGGTTTGGTTGCTTATGCATTACTATTGTTCGTTAATTTAATACATTGATTTCATGGAGAAAATTCTTTCTCTCCTCTCTTGAATATCAGCAAATTACTTGTGTTTAATTTAACTAGAATTTTTGATCTATCGGAGTTTCTGCAGGAATTCTACAATTATAACCTACAGGAACCTTAAAAACTTTGTTGGCTTGGGATTTATGAATCCATTTCAGCAGCAGAGTTACACACATAAACATTGGATATGCAGGAGCAAGATGTTTACAGGCAACATGAATTTAGAGAAGAGTTTCACATGCCATAGGATTTAATGTTTGATGATATTGAAACAGCCACAAATGGTCTGTATGCAGCTGGGCCTAGAAGTAATCTAAACGCCAAGCAAGACTAGGGTAAAATTGTAATTCCATCAATCTCACCAAACAAACTTACTCAATGTGCTAAAGGTTATGTTTTGCCTTAGGCTCTAGGTAGTGAACCCGGAGTGCAGCAAAAGTGAATCAAGAACACATAACCAGGCCCCTTTGTTACTTATTTTATTCCAGAGGATGTGAATAGGAATGACTCCTCCCTCACCCTACTTGGAAGTTCCACCCTCGAAATGTGGACAACAAGAAAACTGAAATCATATCTTAGAATTATAAAACCCCTAGCTGAGTGCCAAGTTGAACATAGTTAAAAAATTATATATAAAAGCATATAGTTGCAGCCTGTCATTTCAACCGACTAGGTTTCCATGTTTTTAGCATGGACCTCACTGTGATCATCATGTTCACAATGATTTCTAAATGACTACATCACCCCAGGGCATAATATCACCATCGCTAATGATAATGGCAATATGTGTGCAATAATCAAGGTTTATTAATGCCTAGACTAGGTCGTGGCTCCATAAGTGCGAGTCCTTACAAATATTAACTAGCAAGCCATATTCCTTTATCCTTTCTTATTATTTTAGACTACTGTCTTATTTGCCAATCCGTCATCTTCAGAAAATTTGGCTACCTTGAATATCTTGGATTCCTTGAATCTGTCAGGATGCCATGTTTATGTAGATCTCCTTGAAAACATTTGTAATTCTCAAAAATATATATGGTGGAGAGTTTTCATTCCATAGTGATATAATACTTCAAATGTGTTATGAACCATAGAGAAGTGCCATAGAGCCACATAGATTTACGGACTTGTTTGTCATAGTGTCATAAAAATTTTCTGTATCACAGTACCATAAAAGAATCGAACGCTACCATATCTTATGTTTCTCTTAATCATGAGTTCATCGCCTCTTCTCCTTATGATATACTTATGGTTCATGCTGATTTAGGGTTTTCTGATGGTTCCTTTCAATCCTTCTCATCTCTCGCATGATCTGAACAAGAGGGCGGCTAGTGACAAGAACACACCCCCTAGTCGCTATCTGACAATTAAAATAAACCTAATTGTAGTGCTAGCTAGTGGTACTCCACAAATTAGCTATTGGACTGATTGTTGGTTAAATTAATTTCTTGAATGTTTTGTATCCGACATCTTACAACATCATATCAAAGTTGATACTCTGTCTGAGCATAGGAACCATGTGCATTTGTTGGCATTCCACCTATAGCTATAGGTCTTAGTATATGTTCGATGTCATCTACTCCAGTGACCACATTGGCAAATTCATATCTAAGTTAGTCATTTCAAATGTATCTTTCAACTGTGACTTTAGACTTAAATTGAATCACCATTATTTCTAGTGATAATCAAATCATCCACATGAATCACAATTAAGAGAACTACATCATTCACACGTAACCATACATACTGTGATCTATGTTAGGATGCCTCAACCAAGCTTTAGAAAAAAATTAGTAATCTTATGATTTCATATCCTAGGTGCTTGTAATCCTTGAGAGGATGCATGTCATGGGGAAACTATGCAATATAATTCCTGAGATACTTCACCATTTGCTTGAAATATTGTAGGTCAAGGTTGGTCTTTCATGGTTGTCAAATAACAATGGTTGAAAACTTCATTGGATCAATGCTTAGTCCATCGTGGTTCACACAAAAATCCAAGATAATCAAGTTTCTTCTACCCAAATGCACACTTCTTCATGTTCACAAATAACTTGTCATGTGATGCAAACACTTGGTTTATTCATCCTAGGTCCGGCTGAAAAGCAATATGTCTAAGTACACAATTAGAGTTGAGTAAAGATGTGGTTGTAGAACTTTTTTCATCATCTCATGAATGTTGCAAGGCCATAATTGGTAACAATTAATGACATCAGTGGCCATGCAATCATTCCTTGTCGCATATTGAAGGATGCCTTCCACATATCCTTAGGTAAAATTACTAATCAATTACAGATCTTAAGCTGCATTTCACACTTTTTGTGCCTCTTTAGGCAATGTGTGTGTGATAGGGAGTCAGTGAGTAAGATTGCACCAAAAAAATTGATTAGATTGCATATCTCAGCCTTTCTAAGATACATTTTAGACCTTTTTGTGCCTCCTCAGACAACGTGTGTGTGATAGGGAGTCAATGAGTAAGAATGCACCAAAACCTTTGATTAGATTGCATATCTCAAGGTTTCTAGCAATTTATTGAGCATAATAAAATTCCCATCAAATGATGGTTTTCCCATTTGGAATTTCATAGTACTAACATCCTTATGTCTATTACCTGGTCATATAAATGTTGTGTGCTTGCTTTGGTTGGTGAATTTCTGTGTGTAAATTGTATAGTAGAATGAAATTTGTGGGTAACAAACACAGACCCATTTTATTTTGCAGATCGCCCAATTGATATTTAAATGCCAATGCCACATTCCCAATTTGCTTTTGTTTCAACACAACACTAAAATTCATTTGTTGGCTTCTTCATTGGATTGTTACCAAGGAAGATATGCAAGTGCATTGTGTTGGTGTCAATGAGTAATTACTGTGCTATTGTTAATTTGTTGGATCACTAGTTGGTGGTACTCCACAAATTAGCTATTGGACTAATTCTTTGGTTAAATTAATTTCTTGAATGTTTTGTATCCCACATCTTCCAACATCATATAAAAGTTGATGCTTTGTCTGATCATAGGAACCTTGTGCATTGGTTGGCATTCCACCTTTAGCTATAGGTCTTAGTATATGCTCGTTGTCATCTATTACAACAACCACATTGGAAAATTCAGATATGCATCTACATAGCTGCTCCAGACTAGTTCCCATTATGATTTTTCACTTTAAGGGCAAGTTATATTAGGCTCTTACCTTGTTTGACCATCATAGGCCACCCAAGAGGTAATTTCAAGTATACATGTAAGAAACTACTGTAATTCAATTTTTTATTGCAGAGTAACCTTTACTAATTATAATCCTTATTTAATTATGCTTTATGACACAATAGGTCTCTTTATAATTTACTGTTATCAAAAGATAGTAGTGGTGGGGGTTATGCCACAAATTTTGCGTAGAAGGCTAGAAGGTAGTCACATAAAGATGTTTTGCTCAATATGATTACTATTAGATGCTTATTTTTCTAAATATCTATTTTTCCATTGGACTTCTGTAATGGTTCTTTCAGCCTAGCTGTTTACATAGAAATGGTTTTAAACTCTTTTTATCCTAGTTGTTCACATAACAATAGTGTATTGTTTATCTCTAGGCAAAATAACTCCTCAACTGTTGTTATATGTGAACCCATTCACACCACCTTGCAATTTTTTCCCTGGGAATGGTAATGTCGCTGTGCCTTTACACAATAAAATTTTACAACTCATACTTCTCAATATTTGAGAACATAAATGAAAGGTTTGTACTTTGATTCATTGGTGTGATGTTGCATGGTTTTTGGAATTTGGAGGTAACATGTTGTGGAAATGCATCTAATTGTTTTGGTTAATTATTTCAGTCAAAACATCTATAACGTGCATTCTATTTTGGCACACGTGGAGACCACCCCGGAAGGAGGGACCGGAGGACAGGTTCAATTTCTGCCGCCCTACCAAGTGTTTCTTGTAGAAAGACCAGATCAGGCATGTAGCGAGAGACAAGTTCCTTTAAAGCCAGTTTTTTGGGCTTACTCGCTAAACCCCTACAGTTCCAAGACAGACAGATCATTTTATAACCTCCTCAGGGGATTTAGCTGCTCTAAGCGCCCCAGGGAAAACCATTTGCTTACCATCAACCACATCTATTATTGCTTTGACTCGAGCTTTATACAAGTTTGACTTTCTTCCCCTACCCGTTTTATGAGTAGTTTTTGACGAAGAGGGGCCCAAACCACCCACAGGAACCTCCAAAACAGGGGTAGGGTCAGACTTCTTACTCAAGGATCTAAGGTTGTACGCGCAGGCAGGAGTGGATGCACCAGGGTCATGGGTTTCTAAAGGGACATTTCCACGGCTCAAATCAATGGAGGGAATTTTATCAATTAATAATTCAACATTTGAGATGAAATCATTGAGATTTGAAGCCAGAGGAGAATCCACAGAAGGAATCACAAAATTTGAATCGGAAGGAATGACATATATATGAGGATCAGATTGCTTACCAGGAGAAATGTTTGTTGTGGCTTCAGAGGGTCCATCTGGAGGAATGATAGGATCGTTCTGCACTTCGGCTACAAAATTCAGATCTTCATTTGACTGGGGCAGGACTTCCTCCTCCTGTCCTTGAACCCCATCCATCGACTTGCTTTCTGAGGTGTCCTTTGCCTCAGCGAATGGCTCCTCCCTCATACTCCGCTCCAACTGTTTAGAAAATTTGTGGACCCTCCTTTTACGCCTCCCCAGGGGGCAATCTCTTGCCAAATGACCAAGCTCATGGCATCTGTGACACCTGAAGGGTAACAGTTCATAATCCAGCAGTTGCTCAAAGACAAAGTCTCTATATTGCAGATTGATTGAGTCCACTAGTTCTCTGGGATTCAGGCGCACTAATATCCTCGCTACAACCCTTTCATGCGTATCAAGAAAAGATTTGTCAGCTTCCAAGAAAGTACCCAGCGAGTTCCCGATAGAGGAAAAGACCAAATCCACCCAAAGAAAAGGTGGGAGGCCAGGAGCCCTCACCCAGACGGGAAACTCCTCTACCGTTTCCTTGGATGCATCAAAGAGCGGAGTCCACCTTTTGAAAAAAACTGGGCGTTTCCCCATAGCCCAATTCCTTTCTTCCACCCATTCCATGGCTGTTTTGTTATCAAAACTAATCATAAACCACCCTTTAGCCATAGTTGCAGTTTTGAAAGACCTTGCCGGTGTCTCCTTCCAGTGGCCTTCCGCCCATTGCCGCAAATATTTACCTGAGACCGGGTGACCCCTTACCTGACCTACGAGCATGCTCTCTGCCACCTTCAAAGCATCTTCAACCTGTACATCCATTCCCAGTAGCAAGTTCCCAGATAGCCTTCGCGCTTTTAAGGTTTTCGCCTTCTTTCTCTTGCCCCAATCCTTTCGCGGTCCAAACCCTCCTCTCTGCCAAAGTCTGGTGTGTCTAATTCCTTTTGTGTTCCAGGCACCGCACTCGCCGAAGGGAAGTCATTATTTTCAGGATGAAAATGGCCCAGTGCACCAGGTGGTGATCCTTCCTTGCCAGAGGGTATACTCCCCTTCGCTTCCGACCCCTTAGTGACCGGTTTTGGAGCAACATACCCTATATTTGAAAACTTCCCAGCTTCGAATTCAAAACCCTTCTTTGCCGGATCGCCTGCTACCGAATCCTTTGAGAAAAGAGGTTTGAAGACTGCCAAAGGGCCGCTTCTTTCCCCAACAGCTCTATCCTGGCCATGTAGACTACCAGATGTGTTCCAAAAACCCTCCCTAGCATTGCAATTTATGATGTCTTCAAGGCCGCCCGACGGACAAAAAACCTTTGATGGGGAACAAATCTTTCCCACTGGGGTGCTCTTCTCAGGCTGTGGGTATTCCTTCTCACAAGCATCTGAAAACCCTGTGCAGACCCCAGATTTTCCTAGCGCACCCGTTGAAAACGAACTCTGCCCCAAAATTAATTTGCTGCTCCGCGGACCACGGGCTGAACAAATGACTGGTTCAAAGGATTTACCTTGTCCAAAAAAATCATCTAAGTTCTGCTCATTAACATCCTTGCCCCAAACCGAGAGGATGTCTTCTAGGGCTGGGTCTAAGTCCACCGCCTCATTGTGGAAACCCATGGTAACTCGACTATGGTAAAAGCCTGACACCTCACAGGTTCCCGTTCCGACGAAATCGCTCCAAACAAAACGACGGTGGTAAAACGACAGGGTGTTATGGTAAAACTTCAAACAAAACCGTCTTGGAACACTGATACAGTGTTTTACCTTTCAGGAAAGAAGTCGGGAAGCAAACCTCCGCGTGAAAAACAAAACCTCCAAAACGAAACCGGACCAGGACACAAAGAAATCGCCTGGCTGACAGCTGCTAGGGTACCTCAAAGACGCGTAGACCCTGAGAAGCTACCATCCGTCCACCCCGTACCTGCTAGTCAGTGAAAAGGAATGATGTTTGTGTCACCTAGGCCAGGGGCCTAGGGTTTCAGGGTCGACCCCTGTGCCCTACGTCCATCCGTCCAGCCCCCAGTCGTATATTATACCCGCCGAGTGCCAAGTTGAACACAGTTAAAAAATTATATATAAATGCATATAGTTGCAGCCTATCATTTCAACCGACTAGGTGTCCATGTTTCCAGCATGGACCTCACTGTGATCATCATGTTCACAATGATTTCTAAATGACTACATCACCCCAAGGCATAATATCACCATCGCTAATGATAATGGCAATATGTGTGCAATAATCAAGGTTTATTAATGCCTAGACTAGGTCGTGGCTCCATAAGTGCGGGTCCTTACAAATATTAACTAGCAAGACATATTCCTTTATCCTTTCTTATTATTTTAGACTACTGTCTTATTTGCCAATCCGTCATCTTCAGAAAATGTGGCTACCTTGGATATCTTGGATTCCTTGAATCTGTCACGATGCCATGTTTATGTAGATCTCCTTGAAAACATTTGTAATTCTCAAAAATATATATGGTGGAGAGTTTTCTTTCCATAGTGATATAATACTTCAAATGTGTTATGAACCATAGAGAAGTGCCATAGAGTCACATAGATTTACGGACTTGTTTGTCATAGTGTCATAAAAATTTCCTGTATCACAGTACCATAAAAGAATCGAACGCTCCCATATCTTATGTTTCTCTTAATCATGAGTTCATCTCCTCTTCTCCTTATGATATACTTATGGTTCATGCTTATTTAGGGTTTTCTAATGGTTCCATTCAATCCTTCTCAGCTCTCGCATGATCTGAACAGGAGGGCAGCTGGTGACAAGAACACACCCCCTAGTCGCTATCTGACAATTAAAATAAACCTAATTGCAGTGCTAGCTAGTGGTACTCCACAAATTAACTATTAGATTGATTGTTAGGTTAAATTAATTTCTTGAATGTTTTGTATCCCACATATTACAACATCATATCAAAGTTGATACTCTGTCTGAGCATAGGAACCATGTGCATTTTTTGGCATTCCACCTATAGCTATAGGTCTTAGTATATGTTCGATGTCATCTACTACAGTGACCACATTGGCAAATTCATATCTAAGTTAGTCATTGCAAATGTATCTTTCAACTATGACTTTAGACTTAAATTGAATCACCATTATTTCTAGTGATAATCAAATCATCCACATGAATCACAATTAAGAGAACTACATCATTCACATGTAACCATACATACTGCGATCTATGTTAGGATGCCTCAACCAAGCTTTAGAAAAAAATTAGTAATCTTTTGATTTCATATCCTAGGTGCTTGTAATCCTTGAGAGGATGCATGTCATGGGAAACTATGCAATATAATTCCTGAGATACTTCACCATTTGCTTGAAATATTGTAGGTCAAGGTTGGTCTTTCATGGTTGTCAAATAACAATGGTTGAAAACTTCATTGGATCAATGCTTAGTCCATCGTGGTTCACACAAAAATCCAAGATAATCAAGTTTCTTCTACCCAAATGCACACTTCTTCATGTTCACAAATAACTTGTCATGTGATGCAAACACTTGGTTTATTCATCCTAGGTCCGGCTGAAAAGCAATATGTCTAAGTACACAATTAGAGTTGAGTAAAGATGTGGTTGTAGAACTTTTTTCATCATCTCATGAATGTTGCAAGGCCATAATTGGTAACAATTAATGACATCAGTGGCCATGCAAGCATTCCTTGTCGCATCTTGAAGGATGTCTTCCACATATCCTTAGGTAAAATTACTAATCAATTACAGATCTTAAGCTACATTTCACACTTTTTGTGCCTCTTTAGGCAATGTGTGTGTGATAGGGAGCCAGTGAGTAAGATTGCACCAAAAAAATTGATTAGATTGCATATCTCAGCCTTTCTAAGCTACATTTTAGACATTTTTGTGCCTCCTTAGACAACGCGTGTGTGATAGGGAGTCAGTGAGTAAGAATGCACCAAAAACTTTGATTAGATTACATATCTCAAGGTTTCTAGCAATTTCTTGAGCATAATAAAATTCCCATCAAATGATGGTTTTCCCATTTGGAATTTCATAGTACTAACATCCTTATGTCTATTACGTGGTCATATAAATGTTGTGTGCTTACTTTGGTTGGTGAATTTTTGTGTGTAAATTGTATAGTAGAATGAAATTTGTGGGTAACAAACACAGACCCATTTTCTTTTGCAAATCACCCAATTGATATTTAAATGCCAACGCCACATTCCCAATTTTCTTTTGTTTCAACACAACACTAAAATTCATTTGTTGGCTTCTTCATTGGATTGTTGCCAAGGAAGATATGCAAGTGCATTGTGTTGGTGTCAGTGAGTAATTACTGTGCTATTGTTAATTTGTTGGATCACTAGTTGGTGGTACTCCACAAATTAGCTATTGGACTAATTGTTGGGTTAAATTAATTTCTTGAATTTTTTGTATCCCACATATTCCAACATCATATAAAAGTTGATGCTTTGTCTGAGCATAGGAACCCTGCGCATTGGTTGGCATTCCACCTTTAGCTATAGGTCTTAGTATATGCTCGTTGTCATCTATTACAACAACCACATTGGCAAATTCAGATATGCATCTACATAGCTGCTCCAGACTAGTTCCCATTATGATTTTTCACTTTAAGGGCAAGTTATATTAGGCTCTTACCTTGTTTGACCATCATAGGCTACCCAAGAGGTACTTTTAAGTATACATGTAAGAAACTACTGTAATTCAATTTGTTATTGCAGAGTAACCTTTACTAATTATAATCCTCATTTAATTATGCTTTATGACACAATAGGTCTCTTTATAATTTACTGCTATCAAAAGATAGTAGTGGTGGGGGTTATGCCACAAATTTTGCGTAGAAGGCTAGAAGGTAGTCAAATAAAGATGTTTTGCTCAATATGATTACTATTAGATGCTTATTTTTCTAAATATTTATTTTTCCATTGGACTTCTATAATGGTTCTTTCATCCTAGCTGTTTACGTAGCAATGGTTTTAAACTTTTTTTATCCTAGTTGTTCACATAACAATAGTGTATTGTTTATCTCTAGGAAAAATGACTCCTCAACTGTTGTTATATGTGAACCCATTCACACCACCTTGCAATTTGTTCCCTGGGAATGGTAATGTCATTGTGGCTTTACACAATAAAATTTTACAACTCATACTTCTCAATATTTGAGAACATAAATGAAAGGTTCGTACTTTGATTCATTGGTGTGATGTTGCATGGTTTTTGGAATTTGGAGGTAACATGTTGTGGAAATGCATCTAATTGTTCTGGTTAATTATTTCAGTCGAAACATCTATAACGTGCATTCTATTTTGGCACACGTGGAGATCGATATTGTTTTAAGATAACAAAAATGGACCCTTGAAAATACTAGGATCTGAATTGAACTCTTATAAGATGGCAAGGATGTGCTAATAAAAATGTTTTTTTTTGTTATGCAGTCTATCTGCATATATCCATACCAAGGTAAGACATTATTATTTTTTTTGGAATTCAATACTTTTTTAACAATTATTGTGCTTTCATTTCTACTTTAACATTTGTCTTACTAACTTTGATCAAGTGTCGCAATCTATATTTGTAGGTATTCAATAGGATTGAAAGACATCGTAAGAGATCACTTTTAACAATGAGTAAAACCACAAAGTCGAGCCACATTACGAAAAAAATGACAACTTTCGAAGTGGCATCATCAAAACACACCAACAAAATAAAGCACTAAGATACATTGCCCCATTACAGCATGAATCTTGTTGATTTAGTGTCAGCAACAATTCTAATGCACAAATTTTTGAGAAAAATGTGCATGAACCATTGGAAGGTATGATCATTTCTCAAATTTTTATTTCCTATATAAATACTTCAGATTTTCTGTTAAGAGATTCATATTGTTATTGTCTTAAGAGGTGTGATTTGTTTTCCAGTAAATTCTCAACACGAACCATCACAACAGCATCATGGTTTGGAGAAAGAACCATCACAACTAGATCATGGTGTGAAGCAAGAACAAACACAATAAGAGAATGGTTTGGAAGGGGCAGATGCAACTACCCAAGCCCATATTACAATAAATGTGCAAAGGAAGGGTAGAGGACCAACAAAATGCCTCTTTGGAAACACTACAAAGGCCTCTTCATTGCCTGAAATTAAATTTAATGAGAGGGGGAAACCTATTGGTCCATAGTCATAGAAATTCTCCTCCTTTTTAGGTATTCTTGTGAGAGAGATTATCAGCATCAAACACATGGAATGGAAACAAGTGCCTAAAGCACTTAAGAAAGACATATGGAGTGAAATCAATGTGAGCATCAACTAAATTATTAGTGGATTTTACTTTTCTAAATTTCATTGGTGTGTGTTGAACATGTGTATGATAAGTTTAATTTCAAATAAGACTTTGTATCTAATAATGCATTTTTTATCTATTGTACCATACCTACCAAATAGATTTGTCAGCAGAACAATTTTGTTATAAAGCAATATCTCAATGCTTGAGAACTTGCAGATATAATTTGTATAAAAATTATTATTTGAAATACAAACCGGATGAGGAGAGGATGGAAAATGTTCCTAGCAGAGTAAATCAAACCGATTAGATTGAATTCGTTAGAATACAATATGACCCTACATTCAAGGTAAAAACGAAAGACAAATCTAATTGCTATCGTAAAATGAGATTTGACTTTGAATCCTTGCACACAATCAACTTCAATCTAAGCATCCATTTTTTGTAGGAGAACACAAAAGTAAATAAGGAAAATAGGGCATTAGAGCAAGATACCCACACTTCTGGTTGTAGAGGTTACTATAGAGTTGAACATGATCTTGTAAGTTGTAACCAAATCTATTTTTTGTTTACAATTACTAACTACAAATATACTTAACTAGATTGTTGTATTTTTTGTGACTAGAATCAAACTTTCAAAGAAAATGATACACCTATAACTAGGGTTGATGTGTGGATGAAATGTCATACAAAGAAGGATGACACTCCAATGTCATCATTTAGTGCAGAGAGAATATTAAGTTCCCAACCTATTCTTGTATCTATTTATTTTTTTTCTCTTTGAAATATTAATGATGTTTCTTACATGTATTTGTTGAAATGTTGTAATTGCTAGAAACAAACTGAATCAATACAAAATGTTTCAGTGTCTCCTGCATATGCAACAAAGGAAGATGCCATTGCAATAGTTTTGGGGCCTGAGAGAACGGGTCGTGTACGTTGGGTTGGCTTTGGGGTTACTCCAACTGATTTGTTTGGAAAAGAGCGTGCTTACAAGAAGTAGTTACATAATACAAAAGAAAAATTGAGAGAAAAAAGATAAGGAACTTGGAAGATTGAAGGAAGTTGTTGAAGAATTAGTGGAATGGAAAGTTTCCATGGAGGCGGGAAAAGAAAATGGTCGAATTGATTCAGAACCAACCAACAATGTAAGAATTACATGTGTTGAATATTTATTTTTTATGTATGCCATCTCTGAAGATTGTGATTTTAAAAGCACAATGTCAATATGAACATGATTATATTGTTGTAGGATGCATAGTTAATGAAACATCAGTTTTGAAGCTTAATCCTTCATTTTTTGATTTCATGGTATCTCATGCAAACTATTTATTTTTTAGCAAAGTTACTTAAGTCATAGTTAGGCTTTGCCAAAACAAATTCCATTGACTTCAAGACAACATATTCATGACCCAATTGGTGACTCAATAACACAAGTTCTATACTTGTTTAATATTATTTTCTTATTCTGTGGAATCTCACAAAAATTTGTCTATTTGCAGGGTCAAATGCAATTACGACCTTCAAATACAGGATTGAACGGAAAAAAAATGTTTACTTACATATTTTAATGGTCAAGTGAAGGTTGCAAATGGTTACATAAAAAACACTGAACCAAATTTTGTCATGCCCAATGGAGAAGAATTAGGAGAGGGATATTATTTTGTGTGCCCGCAATCAATCTTGGTTGATTTTGATTATGAAATCAAGCATAAGCTTAGAAGTAATCGATGTGAGTATTTAGCATATGCATTTAACACTTTTATATGTTGGAAGAGTAGTGACATTGAATTGATCTATGATTGAGAGCAATGACTTGGGAAATTACTATCTCGACTATTCGAGGATGCTGAATGCAGAATGTGATAGCCTAATTTTGATTAATATCATGGCTAAGATGTTGGATACATGATTACTCTTATCCTTCTATAAGATATATGTTCCTTTACACTAGATGTACTGCATTGTTTTTGCTACTGTTTGGTTATTGTTTGTATGTTGGATATATATTCTTATCATGCTACATATATACTGTCTTATCATGTTTTGTAAATGTTGTGTGATTTTTGCTAATAGCCAAAAACCTTTTCAATTATGGCTTAAACAACTATGAAACCATGTAAATTCTCCATTATGCACTTTACTAATGATAGATATTTGCATTTGAGGACAGGGGTAAGTTGCAAATTTCATTGAAAATGATTTAGTTAAGCTGTTTTCTTATATTTCAAAATTTCCTCTAGTATTTTGTGTAACATACCACTATTTAACCTTTATAATAAATGAGAAACATGATTGAGGAGCTGCTATATTCCTTGCTTTTAGAGTGTCCTTACAATCCCCACACTATAGTATCTACAAGGCTCCTCTAATTGTTGGAATTTTCGAGAGAACATATATTGGATGTAACCCTTTTATGAGGATAGAGAAATGACCTTAAGTCCAGTTCCTTTAAGGGTTAAAATATAACTTGTTAAAGATTTTAGCAATTGTTATTTCACATTTATCAAGCATCAATTTGTTTTTAAATTTGATATTGAATATTATGTGTAAGTTCCATCTACATTTGTTGTATGTTTTATCTTGATGACAAACAATCCTTTTTCTCAAGCATTTCTGAGCATGTAATCTTTAATTGTAAACCAAAAATGAACAAGGAAAGCTCCAATGATGTGATCTATCCAATATCAAACATGTGACAACTATCCAATCTGTCCAATGTCAAACATGTGACAGCTATCAAATCTGAAAAATCCTTGTTGTAGAATTGTCTAAAATTTAGTTGCCGACATCTTTGTCTTTATGAAAACAAAATTATGGATCAATGCAACATGTAGATCCATGTGCATGCAATACATTTCAATGTAAATGTATTATCATGTTTTGTAAATGTTGTGTGACTTTTGCTGATAGCCAGAAACATTTCAATTATGGCTTAAACAACTATGAAACCATGTAAATTCTCCATTTTGCACTTTACTAATGATAGATATTTGCATTTGAGGACATGGTTAAGTTGCAAATTTTGTTGAAACTGATTTAGTTCAATTGTTTTCTTATATTTCAAAATTTCCTCTTAGTATTTTGTGTAACATACCACTATTTAACCTTTGTACTAAATGACGAACATGATTGAGGAGCTCGTATATTCCTTGCTTTTAGAGTGTTCTTGCAATCCCCACACTGTAGTGTCTGCAAGGCTCCTCTAATTGTTCGAATTTTTGAGAGAACATATATTGGATGTAACACTTTTATGAGCATAGAGAAATGACCTCAAGTCTAGTTCCTTTAAGGGTTAAAATATAACTTGTTAAAGATTTTAGCAATTGTTATAGCACCTTTATCAAGCATGAATTTATTTCTAAATCTCATGTTGAAAATTCTTTGTAAGTTCCATCTACATTTGTTGTATGTTTTATCTTGATGACCAATAATACTTTTTCTCAAGCATTTATGAGCATGTACTCTTTAAGTGTAACCGAAAAATAAATAGGGAAAGTTGCAATGATGTGATCTATCCAATATCAAACATGTGAAAGCTATCCAATATGTCAAATATCAAACATGTGACAGCTATCAAATCTGAAAAATCCTTGTAGTAGAACTATCTAAAATTTAGTTGTTGACATCTTTGTCTTTATGAAAACAAAGTTATGGATGAATGAAACACGTAGATCCTTGTGCATGCAATACTTTTTGCTATCATGAAACATATATGAAGACATGTGCTTGACCTCCAGAAGTCTTCATTATACCTTGTAGCCTTTACATGGAAAATGAAATAAATATTCTCTATGCCAATACAAGAAGTAGGAAGAAAAAATATTAATGAAGCTAGTAAACAAACCTTCTTATAGAATTGTCTACAATAGGCATGTTTCACATTTTGGATAATCTCTCAATAACTATTATCTTATATTTGATTATATTTGATTATAGACTAGTACAATGGCTTAACTTTATGTATTCTAAGGCAACCAATGTTGCATGTTTATCAGAATTTGAATCATGGTTTATGTTTTGACCTTCTTCCCCCCTTTTTCTCACTATTTTTGAGAAATTCCACTTCTAGTATTTTCCTAATACCCATACCTATCCCCTACATTTTTCCCATAATTTTTCCTACCTCCCTTCCCTCTCATTCCCTTCATCTAAGTTGTTGCTATTTTGCATTGTGCTTTTACCTAATCACCATGTTCTTGTCATATCTCTCAAATCTCACATCCGTTTGCCATGAAATTTTTACAGAATACGAATGGGGATGAAATGAAAACACCCACTCAATTTCAGCTCAAAATGATGTATGGTTTTCGAGAAATGAAGCATCATCATCTACAGTCATTTTGGGATTTTCTCGAGACGTGTGACTCCAAT
The DNA here is from genome assembly GCA_000404065.3 of Pinus taeda. Taxonomy (NCBI): domain Eukaryota; kingdom Viridiplantae; phylum Streptophyta; class Pinopsida; order Pinales; family Pinaceae; genus Pinus; species Pinus taeda. The sequence continues at coordinate 41,026 of APFE031544870.1, forward strand.
TGGGCTACAATTTTTTGCGGAGATGCATTGTGATGATATTAACTTTCTATAAATATTTCAGCCCATTTGGATTTACTTTTTTGGAGATATGCTCAAAATACAATTGCTACAGGAGAGTTGTTGCACTTTTGACTATGTGTTTATCATCATTTTCAAAAGATATTTATGACCAAATGGAGATGAATTTTGGAAACCCAAGGGAGGTTTTTATTAAGCATGGAACCAAGCACAATAAACTCTTTCAATTTGTTCACAGGTGTTATGGTTAAATAGATATGAGTTTGTATTCCTTGTTTCTCTTTTCGCTACGCTTCTGGACAATTAGTTTTGGAATCAAGTTTAAAGAGGCTAAAATGATGTTTTTTCATGGTTTAAAGGCTCCACGGTTTAGTGGAAATCTCCAAATTTCTTCACAGGTCTTCATCAACACTCGAAACCCAATTCAAGTCATCAAAATTTCAAGTTAGCTATTTTTTGCGCTTCTACCATGATTTGTTGCATTTCAGTGCAACCAACTTCAAGCTTGGATTCTGAACAAATGGGAAAACTTTTTTGAAAATGGGAGGAGGTTTTTATTCACAACATACCCAGAAAAAAAAAAAAAAAGCCTCTCTCATTTTTTACACAGAAGCTACTATATTGGAGTTACAAGTGGCACTTTTAGACCCATTTTTCACAATTTCGCTAGGCCATAATTGCTGACAGGGTTCTAGAACTTTTTGAAATTCGACTTGGTGGACCTCCAACTTAGCATGCTTGACCTCAAATATATTTGGATAATGAAGTATGAGACTTTTTTTATCATATCCTATGATTATCTCTTCAGTTATCACATTTTTAGTTAGTCAAAAACCAAACCCTAGATAGTAGGATGTGGGCAAATTTTGTAAATATTTTACCCATGCATGCTAGGGAATGTGAGGAACAAGTGCCAAGGAAACACAAGGGAGCATTCATTTCAAATGCATGGAAATGGATTGTCAGCAAGTTCTAGGTGTGCTAAGGAGGGTGTGAAAAGTTATACTAGCTAGTGCCAAGGCATCACAAGGGAGAACTAGGTCAAAATGCTTGGAAATGAACAAATAAGAGTGTTGTGTGCCAAGGAGTGTCAGTGAATTCTAGGTGCTCTAAGGACACAGTGTGTTAGGACAAGTTTAGAATAGGACTTGTAAGAGGAAAGCCTATGGTTGTGATAAGGTGTGTACAAAGTAGTTCCAGACAAAGGGAGAATTTGATTTGGGCACAACATTGTTTCGTTAATGACTTGGTTGGGTTCCCAAGTCGCAAAAAAAGTAAGGCTATATATGAGGGCATGACAACTAGGGAGTGCCAAGGTGTTCCAGGGAATACTAGGAAGTAATAACAGATGCTAGACAATTCCAAGGAATTTTAGGTATGCCAAGAAGTTCTAGGCACCAGGGTGTGGTGCCAACACATGCTATGGAGTGTTAGTGCCAAGTTCCAGGGAAACACAAGGGAGCAGTAGTTTCAAATGCATGGAAATGAATGAATAAGGGTGTGATAGAGAGTGTTAGCTAGCGAGTACGAGGTGTGTTAAGTGTCAAGGAGTGCTAGGGAATGCCAAATCATGCCAATAAATGCGGGGGATGCTAACACGTGCTACATAGTCCCAAGGGATTACTAAGCGTGCCAGATGTTATGGCATGTTAAGATGTAAAAATTTTTGCTTAGTTGTTTAATTTTACGACCACGATTGGATGTGAGCCTTGTATTCATAACTTGTTAAGTTGGATAAGTTGAAATTATATATGAGTAACCTAAGATTCATAGCTTCATTCAGGAGTCAAAGGCCTTTGTTTTAAGATTATACCTCCTTCATCATCTTTCACTGGCCATTCTCCATCATTCCCCTCATCAAAATCCTTTCATTTCCTTATTTTACAAAAAACCCTAGAAATCTGCTACGCTTTTACCCTAGGTCTATGTTTTTACCTTCTTCCCCCCTTTTTCTCACTATTTTTGAGAAATTCCACTTCTAGTATTTTCCTAACACCCATACCTATTCCCCATATTTTTCCCATAATTTTTCCTACCTCCTTTCCCTCTCATTCCCTTCCCCTAAGTTGCTGCTCTTTTTCACTGCACTTTTACCTAGTCACAATGTTCTCATCATATCTCTTAAACCTCACATTCGTTTTCCATGAAATTTTTACAGGAGATGAATGGGGATGAAACGAAACACCCACTCAATTTCAGCTCAAAATGATGAACGATTTTCGAGAAATGAGGCATCGTCATCTACAGACATTTTGGGATTTTTGTGAGATGTGTGGCTCCAATTGGACTGCAATTTTTTGTGGAGGTGAATTATGATGATATTAACTTGCTGTAAAATTTCAGCCCATTTGGATTTACCATTTGGGAGATATGCTCAAAATACAATTGCTATAGGACAGTTGTTGCGCTTTTGACTATGTTTTTATCATCATTTTCAAAAGATATTTATGATGAAATGGAGATGAATTTTGGAAAACCAAGAGAGGTTTTTGTTAATCATGGAACCAAGCAGAATAACCTCTTTCAATTTTTGCATAGGTGTTATGGTTAAAGCGATATGAGTTTTTTTTCCTTCCTGCTCTTTCCGTTGTGCTTTTGGACAATCCATTTTAGAATCAAGTTTGAAGAGGCTAAAATGATGTTTTTGCATGGTTTAAAGGCTCCATGATGTAGTGGAAATCTCCAAATTTCTTCACAGGTCTTCAGCAACACTCAAAACCCAATTCAAGTCAACAAAATTTCAGGTCAACTATTTGCTTCACTTCTGACATGATTTGTTGCATTTTTGTGCGACCAACTTCAAGCTTGGATTCTTAACAAATGGTAAAGTATTTTTGAAAACGAGAGGAGGTTTTTTTTCATAACATACCCAAAAACAAAATTATCTCTCATTTTTCTCACATTATTTATTGTCTTGGAGTTGCAGGTGGCACTTTGAGACCCATTTTTCACAATTTCGCTAGGCCATAATTGTTGACAGGGTTCTAGAACGTTTTGACATTCGACTTGGTGGACCTCCAACTTGGCATGGTTGACATCAAATCTAATTGGATAATGAAGTTTGAGGATTCTTATATGATATGCCATGATTATCTCTTAATTTATCACATTTTTAGTTAGTCGAAAACCAAACACTAGATAGTAGGATATAGGGAAATATTGAAAATATTTTATCCATGCATGCTAGGGAGTGTGAGGGCCAAGTGCCAAGGAAACAAAAGGGAGCACTCATTTCAAATGCATGGAAATGAATTTTCAGGAAGTTCTAGGTGTGCTAAGGAGGGAGTGAAAAGGTATACTAGCCAGTGCCAAGGCATCACAAGGGAGAACTAGGTCAAAATGCTTGGAAATGAACAAATAAGAGTGTTGTGTGCCAAGGAGTGTCAACAAATTCTAGATTGTCTAAGGACGAACTGTGTATGAATAAGTTCAGAATAGAACTTGTAGGAGGTAAGCCTATGGTTGTGATAAGGTGTGTACAAAGTAGTTCTAGAAAAAGGGAGAATTTGGGTTGGGCACAACATTATTTTGTTAATGACTTGGTTGGGTTCCCAAGTCGCAAGAAAAGTAAGGCTATCTCTGAGGGCATGATAGCTAGGGAGTACCAAGGTGTTCCAGGGAATGCCAGGAAGTACTAACACATGCTAGATAGTTCCAAGGAATTTTAGGCATGCAAAGAAGTTCCAAGTGCCAGGGTGTGGTTCCAACACATGCTATCGAGTGTTAGGCCCAAGTTCAAGGGAAACACAAGGGCGCAGTAGTTTCAAATGCATGGAAATGAATGAATAAGAGTGTGACAGAGAGTGTTAGCTAGTGAGTACGAGGTGTGCTAAGTGTCAGGGAGTGCTAGGGAGTGCCAAAGAATGCCAATAAATGCGAGGGATTCTAACACGTGCTACATAGCTCCAAGGGATTATTAGGCATGCCAGAATTTATGGCATGTCAAGATGCAAAATTTGTTGCATAGTTGTTGAATTTTACGACTATGGTTGGATGTAAGCCTTGTCTTCGTAACTTGTCAAGTTGGATAAGTTGATATTATACATGAGTAACCTAAGATTCATAGCTTCATTCAAGAATCAAAGGTCTTCGTTTTAAGATTATTCCTCCTTCATCATCCTTCACTGGCAATTCTCCATCATTCCCCTCATCAAAATCCTTTCATTTCCTTATTTTACAAAAAGCCCTAGAAATTTGTTGCGTGTTTACCCTAGCTCTATGTTTGGACCTTCTTTTGCCCTTTTTCTCACTATTTTTGATAAATTCCACTTCTAGTATTTTCCTGAGACCCATACCTATCCCCCATATTTTTCACATAATTTTTCCTACCTCCTTTCCCTCTCATTCCCTTCCCCTAATTCGCTCCTCTTTTGCACTACGCTTTTACCTAGTCACCATGTTCTCGACATATCTCTTAAACCTGGCATCCATTTTCCATGAAATGTTTACAGAAGATGAATGGGGATGAAATGAAAACACCCACTCAATTTCAGCTCAAAATGATCCACGGTTTTTGAGAAATGAGGCATCATCATCTACAAACGTTTTAGGATTTTTTCAAAATGTGTGGCTCCAATTGGGTTGCAATTTTTTTTTCGAGGTGAATTATGATGATATTAACTTTCTGTAAAACTTTCAGCCCATTTGGATTTACCGTTTGGAAGACATGCTCAAAATACAATTGCTACGGGAGAGTTGTTACGCTTTTGACTATGTTTTTATCATCATTTTCAAAAGCTATTTATGACCAAATGGAGATGAATTTTGGAAAACCAAGGGATGTTTTTGTTAATCATGGAACCAAGCACAATAACCTATTTCAATTTTGGCATAGGTATTATGGTTAAAGAGATATGAGTTTTTCTTCCTCATTTCTCTTTTCGTTGTGCATCTAGACAATTCGTTTTTCAATCACGTTTGAAGAGGCTAAAATGATGTTGTTGCATGGTTTAAAGGCTCCATGGTGTAGTGGAAATCTCTAAATTTATTCATTGGTCTTCAGAAACACTCAAAACCCAATTCGAATCATCAAAATTTCAAGTCAACTATTTGTTGCGGTTCTGCCATGATTTGTTACATTTCTGTGCGACCAACTTCAAGATTGGATTCTGAACAAATGGGAAAGTATTTTTGAAAATGGGAGAAGGTTTTTGTTCATAACATACGCAGGAAAAAAAAAAAAGCCTCTCTCATCTTTTACACGTCATTTACTGTCTTGGAGCTACAGGTGGCACTTTCAGACCCACTTTTCACAATTTCACTAGGCCATAATTGCTGACAAGGTTCTAGAACTTTTTGAAATTCGACTCGGTGGACCTCCAACTTGGCATGGTTGACTTCAAATCTATTTGGATAATGAATTTTGAGGATTTTTCTATCATATCCCATGATTATCTCTTCAGTTATCACATTTTTAGTTAGTCAAAAACCAAACCCTAGATAGTAGGATATGGGCAAATATTGTAAATATTTTATCCATGCATGCTAGGGAGTGTGAGGGCCAAGTGCCAGGGAAACACAAGGGAGCACTCATTTCAAATGCATGGAAATGAATTGTCAGTGAGTTTTAGGTGTCTTAAGGAGGGAGTGAAAAGCTATATTAGCCAGTGCCAAGTCATCACAAGGGAGAACTAGGTCAAAATGCTTGGAAATGAACAAATAAGTGATGTGTGCCAAGGAGTGTCAGTGAATTCTAGGTACCCCAAGGACGAAGTGTGTTAAGATAAGTTCAGAATAGGACTTACGGGAGGCAAGCCTATGGTTGTGATAAGGTGTGTACAAAGTAGTTCCAGACAAATGGAGAATTTGGGTTGGGCACAACACTGTTTTGTTAATGACTTGGTTGGTTTCCCAAGTCAAAAAAAGTAAGGCTATCTATGAGGGCATGACAACTAGGGAGTGACAAGGTGTTCCAGGGAATGCTAGAAAGTGCTAACACATGCTAGATAGTTCCAAGGCATTTTAGGCATGTCAATAAGTTCCGGGCACCAGGGTGTGGTGCCAACAAAAGTTAGGGAGTGTTAGGGCCAAGTTCCAGGGAAACACAAGGGAGCAGTAGTTTCAAATGCATGTAAATGAATGAATAAGAGTGTGATAGAGAGAGTTAGGTAGTGAGTACGTGGTGTGCTAACTGTCAAGGAGTGCTAGGGAGTGCCAAAGCATGCAAAGAAATGCGAGGGATGCTAACATGTTCTACATAGTGCCAAGGGATTATTAACCATGCCAGATGTTATGGCATGTCAAGATGTAAAATTTGTTGTTTAGTTGTTTAATTTTGCGACCACGGTTGGATGTGAGCCTTGTCTTTATAACTTGTTAAGTTGGATAAGTTGAAATTATACATGAGTAACCTAAGATTCATAGCTTCATTCAGGAGTCAAAGGCCTTCGTTTTAAGATTATACCTCCTTCATCATCCTTCACTGGCCATTCTCCATCATTCCCCTCATAAAAATCTTTTCAGTTCCTTATTTTACAAAAACCCTAGAAATCTGTTGTGCTTTTACCCTAGGTATGTGTTTTGACCTTCTTCCCCCGTTTTTTTGACTATTTTTGAGAAATTCCGCTTCTTCTATTTTCCTAACACCCTTACCTATCCCCCATATTTTTCCCATAATTTTTCCTACCTCCCTTCCCTCTCATTCCCTTCCCATAAGTTGTTGCTCTTTTTCACTGCTCTTTTACCTAGTCACCATGTTCTCGTCATATCTCTTAAACCTCACATCTATTTGCCATCAAATTTTTATAGGAGATGAATGGAGATGAAATGAAAACACCCACTCAATTTCAACTCAAAATTATGCACAGTCTTTGAGAAATGAGGCATCATCATCTACATAAATTTTAGGATTTTTTTCGAGATCTGTGGCTTATATTGGGCTGCAATATTTTGTGGAGGCCAACTATCATGATATTAAATTTCTTTAAATATTTCAGCCAATTTGGATTTACCGTTTGGGAGACATGCTCAAAATACAATTTCTATAGGAGAGTTGTTGTGCTTTTGACTATGTTTTTATCATCATTTTCAAAAGATATTTATGACCAAATTGAGATTAATTTTAGAAAATAAATGGAGGTTTTTGTTAATCATGGAACCAATACCAATAACCTCTTTCATTTTTTTTCACGTGTTATGGTTAAAGCGATATGAGTTTTTCTTCCTTGCTGATATTTTCGCTACGCTTCTGGACAATATGTTTTGGAATCAAGTTTGAAGATGCTAAAATGATGTTTTTGCATGGTTTAAAGGCTCTACATTGTAGTGGAAATCTCCAAATTTATTCACGGGTCTTCAACAACACTCAAAACCCAATTCAAGTCATCAAAATTTCAAGTCAACTATTTGTTGCGCTTCTGCCATGATTTTTTGCATTTTTGTGCAACCAACTTCAAGCTTGGATTCTGAACAAATGGGAAAGTATTTTTGAAAACGGGAGGAGGTTTTTGTTCATAACATACCTAGAAACAAAAGTCTCTCTCATTTTTTAGACATCAGTTACTTTCTTGGAGTTACAGGTGGCACTTTGAGGCCCATTTTTCACAATTTCGCTAGGCCATAATTGCTGACAGGGTTCTAGAACTTTTTGAAATTCGACTTGGTCGACCTCCAACTTGGCATGGTTTACCTCAAATATATTTGGATAATAAAGTTTGAGGATTTTTATATCATATCCCATGATTATCTCTTCAGTTATCACATTTTTAGTTAGTCAAAAACCAAACCCTAGATAGTAGGATATGGGAAAATATTGTAAATAGTTTATCCATGCATGTTAGGGAGTGTGAGGGCCTAGTGCCAGGGAAACACAAGGGAGCACTCATTTCAAATGCATGGAAATGAATTGTCAACGAGTTCTAGGTGTACTAAGGAGGGAGTGAAAATGTATACTAGCCAGTGCCAAGGCATCACAAGGGAGAACTAGATCAAAATGCTTGGAAATGAACAAATAAGAGTGTTATGTGCCAAGGAGTGTCAGCGAATTCTAGGTGCCCCAAGGATGAAATGTGTTAGGATAAGTTCAGAATAGGACTTGCAGGAGGCAAGCCTATGGTTGTGATGAGGTGTGTACAAAGTAGTTCCAAACAAAGGGAGAATTTGGGTTGGGCACAACATTGTTTTTTTAATGACTTGGTTGGGTTCCCAAGTCATAAAAAAAGTAAGGCTATCGATGAGGGCATGATAGCTAGGGAGTGCCAAGGTGTTCTAGGGAATGCCAGGAAGTAATAACACGTGCTAGAAATTTCCAAGGCATTTTAGGCATGCAAAGAAGTTCTGGGTGCCACACACATGCTATGGAGTGTTAGGGCCAAGTTCCAGGGAAACATAAGGGAGCAGTAGTTTCAAATGCATGGAAATGAATTAATAAGAGTATGACAGATAGTGTCAACTAGTGAGTACAAGGTGTGTTAAGTGTCAGGGAGTGCTAGGGAGTGCTAAAGCATGCCAAGAAGTGAGGGGGATGCTAACACGTGCTACATAGCGCCAAGGAATTATTAAGCATGCCAGATGTTATGGCATGTTAAGATGTAAAATTTGTTGCTTAGTTGTTTAATTTTACGACCACGGTTGGATGGGAGCCTTGTCTTTGTAACTTGTTAAGTTGGATAAGTTTAAATTATACATGAGTAACCTAAGATTCATAGCTTCATTCAAGAGTCAAAGACCTTCGTTTTAAGATTATACGTCCTTCATCATCCTTCACTAGCCATTCTCCATCATTACCCTCATCAAAATCCTTTTATTTCCTTATTTTACAAAAAACCCTAGAAATTTGCCACAATTTTACCCTAGGTCTATGTTTTGACCTTCTTCCCCGCTTTTTCTTACTATGTTTGAGAAGTTCCACTTCTATTATTTTCCTAACACCCATTCCTATCCCCCATATTTTTCCCATAATTTTTCCTACCTCCCTTCCCTCTCATTCCCTTCCCCTAACTTGCTACTCTTTTGCACTGCGCTTTTACTTAGTCACCATGTTCTCATCATATCTCTTAAACCTCACATCCATTTGCAATTCAATTTTTACAGAAGATGAATGGGGATGAAATGGAAACACCCACTCAATTTCATCTCAAAATGATGCACGGTTTTCGAAAAATGAGGCATCATCATCTATAGACATTTTGGGATTTTCGAGAGATTTTAGGCTCCAATTTGGCTGCAATTTTGTGTGGAGGTGAATTATGATGATATTAACTTTCTGTATAAATTTCAGCCTATTTGGATTTACCGTTTGGGAGATATTTTCAAAATAAAATTGCTACCGGAGAGTTGCTACGCTTTTGACTATGTTTTTATCATCATTTTCAAAAGATATTTATGACCGAATGGAGATGAATTTTGGAAAACCAAGGGAGTTCTCTGTTAACCATGGAACCATGCAAAATAACCTCTTTCAATTTTTGTACAAGTGTTATGGTTAAAGTGATATGAGTTTTTCTTCCTTGCTGCTATTTTCGTTGCGCTTCTAGACAATCCATTTTGGAATCAAGTTTAAAGAGGCTAAAATGATGTTTTTGCATGGAAATATCCAAATTTCTTCACAGGTCTTCAGAAACACTCAAAACCTCATTCAAGTCATCAAAATTTTAAGTCAACTATTTGTTGCGATTCTACCATGATTTGTTGCATTTCTGTGCGACCAAATTCAAGCTTGGATTTTGAACAAATGGGAAAGTATTTTTGAAAATGGGAGAAGGTTTTTGTTGATAACATACCCAAAAACAAAAGCCTCTCTAATTTTTTACACAGAAGTTACTATCTTGGAGTTACAAGTGGCACTTTGAGACCCATTTTTCACAATTTTGCTAGGCCATAATTGCTGACAGGTTGTACAACTTTTTGGAATTTGACTTGGTGGAACTCTAAATTGGCATGGTTGAACTCAAATCTATTTGGATAATGAAGTTTGAGGATTTCTCTATCATATCCTATGATTATCTCTTCAGTTATCACATTTTTAGTTAGTCAAAAACCAAACCCTAAATAGTAGGATATGGGCAAATATTGTAAATATTTTATCCATGCATGCTAGGGAGTGTGAGGGCCAAGAACCAGGGAAACACAAGGGAACACTCATTTCAAATGCATGGAAATGAATTTTTAGTGAGTTATAGGTGTGCTAAAGAGGGAGTGAAAAGGTATACTAGCCAATGCCAAGGCATCACAAGGGAGAACTAGGTCAAAATGCTTGGAAATGAACAAATAAGAGTGTTGTGCGCCAATAAGTGTCAGCGAATTTCAAGTGCCCCAAGGATGAAGTGTGTTAGGATAATTTTAGAATAGGACTTGCAGGAGGTAAGCCTATGGTTGTGATAAGGTGTGTACAAAGTAGATTCAGACGAAGGGAGAATTTTGGTTGGGCACAACATTGTTTTGTTAATGACTTGGTTAGGTTCCCAAGTCGCAAAAAGAGTAAGGCTATCTATGAGGGCATGACATCTAGGGAGTTCCATTGGTGTTCTAGGGAATGCCAGGAAGTACTAACACATGCTAGATAGTTCCAAGGCATTTTAGGCATGCCAAGAAGTTCCAGGTGCTAGGGTGTGGCACCAACACATGCTAGGGAGTGTTAGGTCCAAGTTTCAGGGAAACATAAGGGAGCAGTAGTTTCAAATGCATGGAAATGAATGAATAAGTGTGTGACAAAGAGTGTTAGCTAGCAAGTATGAGGTGTGCTAAGTGTCAAGGAGTGCTAGGGAGTGCTAAAGCATGCCAAGAAATGTGGGGGATGCTAACACGTGCTACAAAGTGCCAAGGGATTATTAGGCGTGACAGATATTATGGCATGTCAAGATGTAAAATTTGTTCCTTAGTTGTTTAATTTTACAACCACGGATGGATGTGAGCCTTGTCTTTGTAACTTGTTAATTTGGTTTAGCTGAAATTATACATGAGTAACCTAATATTCATAGCTTCATTCAGGAGTTAAAGGCCTTCATTTTAAGATTATACCTCCTTCATCATCCTTCACTAGCCATTTTCCATTATTTCCCACATCAAAATCATTTCATTTCCTTATTTTACAAAAAACCCTAGAAATTTATTGCGCTTTTACCCTAGGTCTGTGTTTTGACCTTCTTCAACCCTTTTCTCACTATTTTTGAGAAATTCCACTTCTATTATTTTCCTAACACCCATACCTATCCCCCATATTTTTCCCATAATTTTTCCTACTTTCGTTCCCTCTCATTGCCTTCCCTAAGTTGTTGCTCTTTTGCACTGCACTTTTACCTAGTGATCATGTTCTTGTCATATCTCTTAAAGCTCACATCCGTTTTCCATGAAATTTTTACATGAGATGAATGGGGATGAAATGAAAATACCCACTCAATTTGAGTTCAAAACGATTCATGGTTTTCGAGAAATGAGGCATCATCATCTACAGCCATTTTGGTATTTTCTCGAGATATGTGACTACAATTGGCTGCAATTTTTTGTGGAGGTGAATTATGATGATATTAACTTTTTGCAAAGATTTCAGCCCATTTGGATTTACCGTTTGGGAGACATGCTCAAAATACAATTTGCTACGGGAGAGTTGTTGTGCTTTTGACTATGCTTTTACCATCATTTTCAAAATATATTTATGGTCAAATGGAGATGAAGTTTGGAAACGCAAGGGAGGCTTTTGTTAAACGTGGAACCAAGCACAATAACCTCTTTCATTTTTTTCACAGTTGTTATGGTTAAAGAGATATGAGTTTTTCTTCCTTCCTGCTCTTTTCGCTGCGCTTCTGGACAATCAGTTTTGGACTCAAGTTTGAAGAGGCTAAAATGATGTTTTTGCATGGTTTAAAGGCTCCATGGTGTAGTGGAAATCTCCAAATTGCTTCATGGGTCTTCAACAACACTCAACACGTCATTCAAGTCATCAAAATTTCAGGTCAACTATTTGTTGTGCTTCTGCCAGGATTTGTTGCATTTCTGTGTGACCAACTTCAACCTTGGATTCTGAATAAATGGGAAATTATTTTTGAAAATGGGAGGATATTTTTGTTCATAACATACCCCAAAAAAAAATCCTCTCTCATTTTTTACACAGAAGTTACTATCTTGGAGTTACAGGTGGCACTTTGAGACCCATTTTTCACAATTTCGCTAGGCCATAATTGATGACTAGGTTCTAGAACTTTTTGAAATTTGACTTGGTGGACCTCCAACATGGCATGGTTGACCTCAAATATATTTGGATAATGAATATTGAGGATTTTTATATCATATCCCATGATTATCTCTTTAGTTATCACAATTTTAGTTAGTCAAAAACCAAACCCTAGATAGTAGTGTTGAGTTACGAAATGGGTATGTATTTACTCTTCATTCCATCACCTTTTTCCTCCTTTCTTATCTCTTTCATATCTTGATACACTAGCATATTGATGGATTATGATAAGAAATGGATGAAATACTCTTAGTTAATATTTAGCTATCGTAACTTACTTTTACTCCTTTTTATGTAGAGAAACGACGAAAGGAACAATGGTTGTTCCCTAGTGATGGAACAGCATAAACCAACAAAGGATGAATGGGGCAAGTCAATTGCGGTCAGGTCAGAGGACGAATCAGGAGGATTAGTGCTAAATATGAAGGGTGTGTGAAGAGAGCATCAGTAGTGAATCCCTCAAGATCCGGAGATCCTCAAGGATCACATTCATCTTTTACCTCTTTCTAAATATAAAGGCGAAAGACTGTAGGAAGAAAGGGGATCAATATTTGTTATTTCAAATTGTAATTTTAATTTACAGACTCGTGTTATTGGAGCACATGACTATATTGTAATGAGACTTGAATTCAATAATTAATATATAAATGATGTTGTTGTTCATTCGTATTCTCTGAAGTAGCTCAACAGTATTCGCTGGTGGCTAAGGGCTTGGCCTCTGGTGGATTAAGCTGCTATCCCTTGTGTTATATCTTTCTGATTCTTGTAAGTTTGATTGGTTTGATAGTTTTCCCATTTTCTCTGAGTTTATCTTATTTTCCATTTACCTCTTTCCTATATTGAAGTCAAGACATTTTCTTTACATGTTTTACAGCACTGTCATTTGATTCTATTTACACTTATTGTAGATTAAATTATTTAGCCGTTTAGACAGTGAATCTTATTGATTTAATCACTTGTAAGAGTTTGGTTATCGCTATTGAACTCTCAATTGATATCATTTCCATTTGGATTGCTTAGTTGAGATTGAGTGTGATTTAGATTGAATCAGCTAAGAAGAGATTGGTTATCACTACTATGCTCTCTGTTGATGCTATTGTTAATCAAATTGCTTGTGTGAGATTTGATTATGATTTCAGCAGAGGATTAAGTCTTGATGCTTAGATGCAATATTTCCTTTAGCAGTCGCAATTTGAGTTTTATAAATGCATCCTTTTACTCTTGTATCAAAGGTTTGTACTTCATTTTAATAAACATTACTCTCTAGATTCATAGCATGCACATATTGTGTACACTCTTGGAATAAAAGGACTTGCCCGGGTTGGTGATTAATGTGGGGTAGTTAGGAGTTTTAAAAGACACCTTTTATCAACCAACGTTTTGGCACCGTTGCCTGGGAGAGTGTCACCATTTTACAAAGAGTGATGTATATCTAATAGTTGTTGTTGGAAAGAATTGGGTATTGAAAATAGAAGGTAAGAACCTACGTAATGAGCAAGTAAAGTGCTTGCTCCTCCACCTGTTTTTCAGCACAATTACATAAAAGTTAAGTAGGTGTTTGATGTTTGTCTATTGAGAGAGAACTGGGTATTAAAAATAGAAGGTAAGAACCAGCGTACGGAGTAAGTAAAATGCCCACTCCGCCGCCTACTTTCCAGCAGAATTTCTAGGAATTTAAGGTAGAAATAAATGTTTGAATTTTTGCATGAATGACTAAGAAGAAAAGACCAGAAAACAATACAATCCCACACCCCAAACCTGAAAAAATCTAAGGGACTGGTGACCCTTGGACGATCAACTTTTATTGACGACATCTTAAGAAAAGTTAAATCTCAGCCATCAGTAGGTCCCCAAACCATTGCTTCTAGACAACCTACTGTCTCCCTTCGGGCCACAGGCTCACCATCTGTAGCCTACACTGAGGTCCATAGTAAAATCGAAGGGATTGAGCAGAGTTTGCAAAATGTTGAAAATTCGTGACCAATTCCCTCACAAGAAGGGAATTCTTGCAACATCCGTGAAGGAGAAGGAGAAATAGGGGAATTCAAGGAACCAAGATCCCTTGAGGTAGTAATTAAGCAAAGGGCACTTAGTGTCCCAAATCAAGGGAGTGTTGTTAGGATCATTCCTGCCTCTTCTGGACATCCTAGGGATAACTCTCTAGATCTAGAGATCCTGGAAGGGTACTAGCATATCTTTGATGAAATGGCCAATAATCCACAAAAACCCCAGACCTCTACATTACAGTATCCTATTGTTGACACAGCTATCAATGCCCCCATGAAATCTATCCCTCTACAAAATATTCCCACCTTTCATGGACTCACTTCAGAAGATCTAGATGTGTTCCTGTTTGAATTCGACATCCTCTGTCGGGGTTATGATTACACCACCGACCCCCAGAAACTGAAGTTGTTTTCCTCCACTTTAAAGGGAGCAGCCCTGCATTGGTTTATGGGACTGGGTGGGGGCATCATAAATGATTGGGACCAAATGAAAATTGCTTTCCTTAAAAAATATCAAGATTATTACAGATCTAGAGAACTAAAAGATGAGATATTCCAAATGGTAGCAAGGCCTAGTGAAACTTTGGAAGAGTATGTGGAGTGTTTCCAATATAACCTCCAAAGGTCTCCCTATGCAAATCTACCTGATAATGTGCTAAAAACCATGATGATTAAGGGAATGAAAGACCAATGGATAGAGACATTAAATATTATGGGTAAAGGTGATATCTATCAAGAAGACTATGCTAACATTATTGATTTGTTTATCAGGTGCTCGAGGGGCAGTACAATACTGAAACTAGTTGAACGCAATATGATCTCCAGGGGTAGCAAAATCTCTGGCAGAAGCATTACTTGTACTGAGATCAACAACTCGCTACAAGATTTCAAAACAAATATCCTGGGAACCTTGACGAAACAGTTAGACATCATGCAAGCCAAGCAGAAGCATGTCGAAGTAGAATAGAACTTGGTTATTTTTTTCCCTCGATGCAGGAAGAAACATATTCATAAAGAATGCCCATTGGATATGGTACAAACCTATTCCATATGCACTAAAGAACATGCCATAGAAAATTACCCATCACTCCCAGGATTAAAAGCAGTCTTCAAAGAGATAGAGGAAGAAGCGGAACCAGTCTACCTATTAAATCAGTGTCGCCAACGGCAAGCACGACAAATAGGTATGCCTACCAACCCATCTTCATTATTTCAACCTTCACAATATAATTCTCAGCAATACACAGGGGCTACAGGCAGAACCAGCCACCATTTCCTAATTGGTCACCACAAGTATTTTTTATGCCACCTTGGTCCAATCAGTCAAATCCAAACAATAGTTGGCCAAATTCCTCTTACTTTCCACCATTCTAGCAAGACAATCCATATCCATCTCAATGGTCCCCCTACACTTCACAAAACCAAAACTGGAAATAAAGCTGGAAAATACCTACGAAATAGCAAGCAGGAACAATCCCCCTGCCTCAACCCACACTACCAGCACCTTACACGTTGCAGCAGAATCCTCAACCCAATCTACGACCACAATTTCCAGCCCAGCCTAACCCAAATCCTAATAACAGACCAGTCCATTCGGTACAAATTATTGAAGGTATGGATCCGAAAACTGAGTTGAGAGAGTGTAATGAACTCAAATTGAGGTCTGGAATTATAATCGAGTCAGAGGATGATAAAAATATACAATTGGAAGAATCACTACATGTAGAACAAACACCTCAAAGGGAGAATACAGTCAAACAGAAAAGCCATGAACAAACTATTACCTCTTCCCCACCATTCCCAGAAATATTGATTATACCTCGCCCAGTCGAATATCCCGATTTCGATCTCCTGGGAGGATTAAAAAATCTTTGTGTAAAAATACCCCTCCTCAAGGCTATTTAGGACATTCCAATCTATGCAAAAACCATTAAGGAATTGTGTACCAAAAAGCCTACGAGGAAAATAAAAGTGACACCAACTGTCCATACAGTCATAACTTTGTCTAATTTATTATTAGGTAGAGAAATACCGGTGAAATATGAGGACCCAGGAAACCCTATTGTCACAGTGAAAATAAATGGATGTTCCTTTCCCAATGCATTAGTCAATCTAAGGGAAACCATTAATATTCTCACAACACAAACCTTTCAGATACTTTGCATCACAGCCTTAGATCCAACTACGAACTTGCTGGAACTTGTTGACCAATCAGTTATTAAACCATAAGGGACATTATATGATCTAATGGTGTTTGTAGATTCTTGGGAGTAGCCAGCAGATTTCTTGATTATTAATCCTAGAAACCGGCTAGATGGGCATCCTCTAATATTAGGAAGACCTTGGCTAGTGACCGCAGATGCTTATATAAGTTGTCGAACAGGTAGTATGACTATAGCCAGAGGAAATAATGTGAAGAACCTATCTTTATATCCTCCAACTCAGCCAAGCCTAACTATAATAAAAACTAGAAAGAAACCTGTAACATATTTAATGGAAAATATTCAATCACCACTAACTATAGCAGATGCTCTTGAATTTAAGAATCAAACAGAAGATGACATTATTAACACTTATATTAACCACCCAGCTGTCGTATCTAATCTAAAATGTCACATGATTGAAGCAACCCTGGATAACGAAATTGAAGAAGATCCTTTAAAAGATATCAATGACCAAACAATACCAACAACAATTGTTTATAAGAGAAAACCCATTGAAATTGAGCCAGGGAAAGTCCTAAACATTAACAAAAACTTGACTGATGACCAGTAGCAGAGGGTTATCCAACTCCTTAGGAAATATAAAGGGCTTTCGCTTGGGATTGCCCAGATATGAAAGGGATTGGCCCCTAATTATGTATGCACCACATCTACACTGAAAAAGATGAGAGACCCATTCGATGACCTCAACAAAGATTAAACCGTCACCTAAAGGATGTTGTTAAAGGCGAACTACAGAAATTGTGAGATGTAAATTTCATCTATCCTATATCTGATAGCAAATGGGTTTCTCCATTATTTGTGGTTCCTAAAAAGAATGGGAAATGGCATATATGTGTCGATTACAGAGAGTTTAATAAAGCAACGCAAAAAGATCATTTTCCCCTTCCGTTTATCGACCAGGTTCTAGACACATTGGCTTGTAAAAATTTCTTCTCTTTCTTGGACAGCTTCAGTGGCTACAACCAAATCCAAATTTCCCCTGAAGACCAAGATAAGACTACCTTCACCTACCCCTAGGGGACATTTTCTTACGGGCTATTACCTTTCAAACTGTGCAATGAACCTGCTACATTCTAGAGAGCCATAATCAGTATTTTTGTAGACTTGATAAACGAAGGATTAGAGGTGTACATGGACAATTTTACACCCTATGGAGATCACTTCGAGCCAGCATTACAAACACTGGAGAAAGTCCTGGAAAGATGCATTAGTACTAGGCTCTGCTTAAGCCACGAGAAATGCCACATGATGATGATCGAAGGCCTAATCCTGGGTCATTACATCTCAGCAGCTGGAATTCAAGTAGATCCAACAAAAAATTAGGTAATTCTCTTACTACCTACCCCCTGCACTCAAACTGAGGTACGTAGTTTTTTGGAATTTTCTGTATATTATCGAAGTTTTATAAAAAAAATCTCCCAAATTGTTGCGCCATTATATGCTTTGACAGGAAATATCAATTTTATATGGAATGACAAATGTGACATTGCCTTTGTAGAATTAAAACAACAAGTATCAATATCCCCAGTACTACAGGGCCCAAACTTGGATTTACCATTCTAGATTTCATCCGATGCATTAGATACGGCCACTGGATATGTTCTCAACCAAGAGGAAGACAAGAAACCCTATGAAATATACTACATCAGAAAAAATTTAACTCCTACTGAGTTGAATTACATAGTGACCGAGAAAGAGTTTCTAGCTGTAATCTATGCTATTAACAAATTCAGACACTATATAACAGGATACCCTGTGGTTTTGTATATTGATCACTCTACTATCAAATATTTAGCTAATAAACCTATTATGAATGGAAGAGTGACACGTTGGTTAATAGTTTTGGAGAAATTTGTCATAACAATCAAGGATCGACCAGGAAAGGAAAATCTAGTGGCAGACTTCCTCTCGAGTGTGCCAAGAACATACGACGTAGTGGCGGTAGAAGACCAGTTCCCCGATGAGCACCTATTTGTTGTGACCTTGAAAACACCGTGGTACGCAGATGTTGTGAATTACCTAGTAGTGGGAAAACTACCCAAACACCTGACATCTAGAGAAAGAAAATTAATAGTGGAACACATCACTCGGTTCTCCTGGATCGGAGGATACCTCTTTCACACAGGCGCTGATATGCATATATGCAGGTGTGTCAGGGAAGACGAAATCTATAATATCCTAAAAGCCTACCACGATGGACCTTGCAGTGTAAACTTTGCAGACCGTAGGACTGGGCATAAAGTCTTACAGATGGGCTATTATTGGCCCACCTTTTTTAAGAACACCAACAAATTTGTCCAAGCATGCGACAACTGCCAAAGAATGGGCTGCCCTAGCTAGTCTGATGAGATGCCCCTACATCCACAGTTAGTCATCAAAACTTTTGAACACTGGGCATTAGATTTCATAGGCCCAATAATTCCATCATCTAATCAAAATTCATATATATTGGTTGCAACGGAATATGTGACTAAATGGGTGGAGGCAGAAGCATTACCAAGGGCAACAGAGGACACAGTAATCCACTTTATTTTCCAAATTTTTGTGTGGTATTGCTTCCCCAGAGAAATAATTATGGATGGAGGGCCACAATTTGTAGGCCATAAGATTGCTGCTACACTAAAAAATCATCACATTTTGCACAGAATCACATCTCCATACCACCCACATTCAAATGGCCAGGTAGAGAGTACCAAAAAAGTAATCGAGGCCATTCTAACAAAGACAGTCACCTCGCATAGACGTGACTGGGCTACTTGTTATACGGGAATAGTGTCCACTTGGATGTTGCTATTCCCACTAAGATGGGTGTCTATCTTAGAAACAAACAGTCAAAGTCTACTATTGATTCCCTTTATGAAAATAGATGAGAGGAGAACCAAGAGGGCCAACCTGAGTCTTGTGCTCGATTTCCTCTCCTTCTTGATAGAGTTTTGTCGCTTCTTCTTTTTCTACCCAGCTTCAAAAGGACCTGTGGAATCACAACAACATACTACTATGCAAGAAACAAGGATCTAAATTCATAAATAATGCAGGATCATATGTGCATTAACCATATACAAGCATAAATAAACAAGTACACAAGAATATGGAAGGAAACAAGAATAGCTTTATTCAGATGAAAAGTAGCAAGAAGATTACAACCATGTGCTCTAACCCAGCATCATCCTTCAGCTAAGAAGCCCTTCTTCACCTCAAGCAAAGCTAGATCACCCAACACTGTGAATGTACACGGAATACCAACAGCACTTCTCTATAAGATACAAAATTCCAACCTTTGGATCTCTGTGATGAGGGATCCATATATAGATGATTACAGAGAGGTAAGTCATCTTCTGGGATCTTGATTAGTGTCCTCTCTCTGATAGTTCCTACTTCCACTTGGAGAATGATGATCTCTTACTCATCCCTGGTCGAAAATGGAGAGGCAAGTGTCAGAGGGGA
>APFE031544871.1:0-14281 GCA_000404065.3 Pinus taeda
GTGAAATTTTTCGAGTGAGATCAGGTAGAATTCAATTCTATTGCTCTACCTGTGGGAAAATTTCATATACAGTGTTCATTCTTCTGTTTGAAAAGGATTCATTTTGCCCATGCCCTTTTCAACTTCTTAATCAATCTTTCCATTCCGCCATATTTCAAAACTAAATTGCTATGCTTTCAACCTACCTTGCCTCACAAAATAATCTATGCCTTCATGTTAAATTCTTTGTTCATTGAAGTCGAGTGGTCCCATAACATCCCAGAAACACAGGCATTCACAAAATCATTCATTATTTTCATTTTCACTTACTAGCATAATATAAATAGTTCGTTTGAAAGTCATCTCAGTCCTTCTTGTTCATCTATTCACTGAGTGTGACCCGGAGAGAGCCCTCTCCTGTTCTGGTAGGGCTAGCTACCAGACTGAGCGTGGTTTGTGGTTACCCTGAATTTTGCCTCCCTTCAACCTGAGGCGGATTTAGGTGCTAACACAACATATAACCATCCCATGATGTCCTCCATTGGCCCCAAATTCTCCTGCATGGATGAATTCCTTTATAATGTGTTGCATATGTCTGAAGATAATCGTTGATTCTTTGCTACTTCCACCTGTTGCTTCACTGCGACAAGTTTTTTCCTTAATATAGCATTCTTACTCAATAAATATTCATGGTTTTCATGCGCTACTGTAGCAAAAGAAAAATTTGTCACCATGATTTCCTAGGATTCCTTTTGGTATCGACATTTATCACCTTCTTTGTAGATACTGAGACTGGGTTCTGAGGATCATTTGAGAAGTATCTCCATATCTGTTGAAGGTGTTGGGGCCTTTTTTGGATTTTGAAAGTTTTGAAGGTATTAAGGCGGAAAACAGGTGGTGGGAGTAATGGTTGAGTTGCAGAAAGGACAACTGGGAAGGGAGGCAAGACCATGCAGTAGATGGGAAGCTGCGGTAAGGTGTTGAGAGCAAGTAGAAACAACCGAGTGGACGAGGAGGAGAGTGGGAAGCAGCTGAGGGCAAAGACAACCCAACATAACTGGCAATGGGAGTAGAAGATAAAAGGATAATACAACACGGAGAAGGGGTTGGTATCTAGTAGGAGCCAGAAGCACAGAGGAACAAGATCCAAAGACCTAAGCAGTTGCGAAGTGGCCAGAGCTAGGTTTGGCCCGAGGTCTAAGGCATCCAATGGCCATGGTATTTTATGTATTTTATCATGACTTTATGCCTAATGTATATTGTAATGAATCTTACTTTGAGTTAACATGAATGAGTGAAAGAACCAGTTTGCATGGCATTGCGATTAAGCATATCGTTTTGATTTATATACCTGCACAATTTTTTTTTATGTTAATGGCCTTTTCTTGGATTAATATGATAATTGTAGCAATATGATGTTGTGATGAATGTATTCCTAAAGATATGTATGAGTTAATGTTTGGGTCATCCTTGATATCCCTATATACCTTCTTATTTTTCATGGCATGCCTCAGGTGAGACTCCTTACCCTTTGGGTAAGGTGAAAATGTCAGTGTTGTCCTAGACTAAAGCAGACCCTTGTTTGCCTCTTATGCCTGAACCCAGGGTCTTTCCCTGATGACATTTTTTCGCCAACAAATGGTTCCATTGTCGGGACCTAAAATCACAAGGAGTGGTTTGGAATATGGTATCAAGGATATTTAAGACACAGATTCGGGACTGGAGGGATAACTGAGTAGATTGGTTCATGTTGTAGCAAGCTACTCATCAAAGCCAACCTACTACTAAGGTAAACAGAGAAATTTTTTACTTAGAGGCTGTGAGTGATCGACACGAGATCTTTTGGTGTAAGTTCTCAAAAGACTTGTATAACTGGTTAAGGAGGAGGTTAAAATTGAAGAGTCAGCTAGAAGGACCTACGCCAACCCGTCACGACTGGGTTCCCGCAAACCTCGTAACACAACAACAATTTGATGGTGAGCTGACGAGGGCAATAGATGTTTGGGTACAAACTACAATAGAGGGGTACGTAGTTGAGCTCACAACAGAGAACTACGAATCTTTCTCAAAAGTAGATGCAGTGTTCAAATCAGGGTTGAGCGGGGAATTAGTGAACGAGGTGCCCTTATGGATTAAGATGTTGATGGTGGAGGAAGGGTTGTTACCTTTACACATAGTAAATATGATAGTGTAAAACCCCAATATTGGGGGAAGGACCTAAGGGGATAATGCTACCATTTGTGGAAACTTAGATGTTACTGAAGGAATGGATATAGAGGGATTAGGGAAAGCTAGAGATATCAGGGCACAAAGGAGAGTGTTACACAGTAATTTGTCACTGTCCCTATTACCCCTTCTCCCGCACATTGGAGGACTTATTTCAGGACTTGTGAGAAGTTAAATAACCTGAAAACACTTGCATTGTATCCCCTTGAGCATGTACTTCATATGCCCTGAAGACACCTTCTGCAAAATACCCATAAAAATAGCCCTTTCTCCATTAGCGTTGTTCCTCAGTGTATCACTCGTGCCAATGGGGGAAATCCTCCAAAGAGGGTGCGCCAGCTGGCGCTCTGTCTCAGAGTCACATTTGCGCCAGCCCAGTTGGGTAAATTTTTTAACAAACCAACTTGTGAAGGTTCTTCCTAACCTATTCATGAACTGATTCTAGTTTGAGTTAGTTCAGTTGGGCTTCGAATTTCCATAGAAGGGAAGTAGTTCTCCACCTCTCATGGAAGCTTCCTAATGATAAGGACAATCCCATGAATCTTGTGGATGATCCTATCTCCTCCTCCTCTCTTTATATAAGCTTGTCCTTTTGCCTTTGACAAGCTAGTTAGTGATTCTACTCTTCAAGCTCCAAATTCTAAGTCCCAAATTCTGAGAATTGCTAAGCTCATGCTACAAGAGGCCTTGTTCATCCCCATAAGGCTATACCTTTAATGAGGAGATCCTTGTCCAAGTAACCAAGGAGAGAGAGGCTTGTTCCCCATTCCCAACAAGCTTTGCAAGGCATGTGTTGCTGATCACCCAGCCAAAGGAGGATTCGACGTCAGAACTTGGTTGTATTCTTCTTTGTTTATCAATAATAATAGACGACTATCATTATGGTTCCACTCTTATTGTCTTTATAATGATGTTTGAGTTATATCCTTTCTGACTGATATATAGTTGCATTTCTTGGATTTTATGATTGTATTTGTGTTGTTCTTTGCATGTGTAGGTGTCAGTTCACGAGGATTGTGGGGATTGTGACCAGCTGGAGCGAAAGAACGGGAGCGATGACTCTTCTACAAATACTAGCATTGGATTCGAGGTAGGTCCTCATCATCAGTCTTTAATTTGTAATTAGGAACCTGCATGTTAGCGTTGTTTGATTATTGCTAGACCCCTTTTAGGCTAGTGGGATCGCCTCTGTCCGTAGAGGGGATTTACCTACACAACAATTTGGCGACTCCATTAGGGAGTTTGCTTTTTGCCTTGTTGCTTATTTTGTATTGTTGTTTGATTTGTGAACTTTAGACGAAGCCTGAAGTATGTCCAGATAGCTGTTAGGCCCCTATACTACTAGTGTAGGGGCCTAACAATAGCCTTCGAAATGCTATTGCCCTGCATTAGCAAAGTAGATCAACGACACTTCAATCCATCTCCGGTTTGGTTTACGAACTGAACAGCTTGGAACTTGCCTTGTTTCTTGGTTATTTCTTGGTTTCTCCTGCTTGATTAGCTTTCTTGGTTGGATGCCTGTGTTGCGTCTTGCCTCTTGGTGTACCTAGGTATTGTTGATTTGGCCTTAGCTCTTTTGTTTTTATTTTTCCATAGCAAAATCGACTGGCACTGGTTTATAGCATTACAGTCACGTCGGTTGGCGCAAGTTGCACATTTACAACCCACGCCAATCCTTGAAAGGCGCATTTTGCAGCCTGACAGTCGCGCCAGGCCTGGGAACTTTTAAAGTTTGCTTGGCTGTGAACTTTTTGAGCTTGGGTTTTGTCCTAGGTACCTTTTTCAGACTACTTGAGTGTGTTGGACTGTGATTTGACTAGCTTTGGTCGTTACCCTTTGGGTGTTTGCTTTTTTCCATCGATTTCACATTTCTAGCCCTAGGGCATCTAGTGGCTTTGTGTGTCGAGCCTTCCTCAGGTGTTTTGATCTTTTTGTGATCCAGTCAACTCTTTATTTGCTCCCTTTATTTGCTCCCTTACACTTTTTTGGTAGTTGTGAATCATTTTGTTGCGTTATTTGAGTGATTTTCTTTGTCTTCACTTGAATTCCGCTTTTTTTCACTTTGAGCCTAGATTACACGGCTCATTGGTGTCTTTGGTATCTTTCTCGTTCTTTGGAGGTTTGATTTGTGATTTAGGGAATTTTGAGAGATTACATATGGTAAGGCCTGAAAACTGAAACCTAATACAAGATCAACTTTAAAATAAACCGAATGAATCTAACAACGCATTGGAACATAACGCTCACATTCTAGAGGTCTAGGCTAAAGACGTGCTCCGACGTCGTTAAACCTAGTCACTTTTGTTTCCACTCAAGGTTGGGTGATTCCTCCTTTTGTGACTCAACTATGGTCTAGTACGGACTTGTGCTCCCACGTACCATTGAGTATATGGGGAGACTCCACTAGGTTATCATCCTTGATCCACAGGAAGCCATGTCTGCTGCCTTATAGCCCGTAATGCATCGAACACAACATTCGGGAAGATTGACTGCCGTACGGAAAGTCCTTGGTTTTCATATGATTGCTAAGGTGTATATGCAGTTTTACGGATTGTCTAGTAAACCCTTTGCCTAGTTCTCCAGAGTAGTCACTTTTTTATCCTTTTCGGACTCCTTAAAAGAAAAGGCTCACCTGAGCATTTGTCACTTCGGGCTCACTAAACATTCAAAGGAAACTACAGTCATCTTTTTGTCCTTTTCTCGACTCTTTAAAGATGAAAAGGTCAAGTTATGTCCTTGTGTCTTAAAATTTATTCGCCCGTGATCACACGCCTTATTAGATTTTTTTTGTTGACCGTTTGATTGTGTGTTTTGGCTCTTTTTCAACCCCGTGTGTGATTTTCAATTTTGATGGCAGCTTTTCTAGAGTTCACCAACCTAGGAATCCCCTCTGAAGGGAATCCTGGTCATTTTCCTCCTTTTGGGAATGTTGGTGCTCCTTACATGGCAACGTTGTCCCTTCCTGGGTTAACTGTTGGGTTGCTTGTTTGGTTGTTCTCAACCTCTGTGATCCCTAACATCTCAATTACTAGTCAATCAGTTCCTCCACCTGAACAACATCATGTTGATTCCAAGATGGACCTCTCCCCTTCTTCGCCTGTTTCTACGTCTTCATCTTCTACTTCGCCTGGTGAAAGTCTGGATTCAAGTAACCAGGTGGCTAAGAAGAAGAAGAAGAAGACGAAGAATAAGAAGTCGCCTAAGCGAGAGGCTAAAAGTGTAGCTACTACCCCGAGTACGGCTCTGATCGGAACTCCTTCTGCTCCTCCGCAGAGGTTTAAGTTTCCTTATAAATTGTGCAAGGATGACCATCTTCTTCGTGATTGTCCTGGCATTCCCCGGATCTTAGAAGTATGGTCTCATGATCTGGCCTACCCCCCATCATCCTCTAAAGCTCATGGCGATGCTACCCTATCAACTGGCAAGGGTAAGAAGAACGGGAAGATTCGATTCCCCTGTAGGCTATGTGAAGGCAACCATCCCCTTCACCTTTGTCCACTCATGGATAAAGCTTCCGTTGTTTTGGAAAGTCTTATAGCTTCTTCACCCCAAATCCCTGTTGGTTATTAGAGGCTCTCTTCAGATCCTCTCCCTATTGACATAGAGATTGATTTAGATCCTTCTCTTGTCCATCCTCCTCCTTCCGAATCGGGCTGTGCTAAGCCTATTCAGGACCAACCATTGGTCGGAAAGAGTGTCGACTTGGGTTCACCACCCGTCAATCACTCTGTTTCGAAGGAGCATCATGCTCATGTTCTTCTCGTCTCATCAGATTCTCCTGACTCCGAGAAGGACTCTCCTATCCCAGCTGATCTCAAGAGTCCTTCTTTGGTTCCTGTCAAGCAGGGGGGCAATCATACGATTCCCCCACCAAGTAGTTCAGTCGTTTCCTTTGACTGGAGTCATTTGACTGCCTTCCGCCTTCCATCC
This sequence comes from Pinus taeda, assembly GCA_000404065.3. Classification (NCBI taxonomy): domain Eukaryota; kingdom Viridiplantae; phylum Streptophyta; class Pinopsida; order Pinales; family Pinaceae; genus Pinus; species Pinus taeda. The sequence continues at coordinate 6,136 of APFE031544871.1, forward strand.
CATGTGCCTTTTTAGATTATAGTACATGCCTATGATAAGGCAGTACCTGGCACTATCTTGGATGAGGGTGCATCTGTCATTCTTATGCCTTCGACTACTTGGAAAGCTTTGGGCTCCCCACAGCTTGTGCCGGTCACACAGAATCTGATGGAATTTGGCGGAGGAACCAATCAACTGTTGGGGATCCTCCCATAGTTCCCTATTACTTTGGGAGGCAAAACCGTCTATATCGATGTGCTGGTTACCCAAGGTGATTTAGATTTCAGTCTTCTCCTTGGATGTGACAATGTTTATGCCATGGGAGCCCTTGTCTCCTCATTTTTCTGTGTGGTTTGCTTTCTACACGACGAAAGGATTGTGACTATCGATCATTTATCGTTCTTTAGTCCCTCGGTGCCTCCTGCGCAGTTGTCATCCCCTTCTAGTTTTTATCCACCAATTGTATCTGCCCCACCGCAGGTCAACTATGTGGCAGCTTATCTCGTGCTTGTATCCAATGATGCTGCTATCGTGCATAGTGTCCTGGGGGCATTGGGTCCTGACTTCCAAGATGTTGTCCTTCCATCGGGAGTGGCACTCTTGGAAGCCACAACTTCTTGTTCATTATGATGAAGTTCGTTCGGAGCATGGTTCACTTTCCTATGTCAAGCTCCTTAAAAAATGAAACTAGGTCTGGTCGGAGCATAGTTCGCTTTCCTATGTCAAGCTCCTTAAAAAATGAAACTGGGTCTAGACGAGCATAGTTCCTGATCTTGTGTCAAGCTCGTTAAAATATGAAGCAAGGGTTATGAGGATAATTCTTTTACTGTGTCAACCTCATTAAAAAATGAAACAACTCCCTTTCCAAATCGAGTCTTTTGATTAAGATCTCGTAAAATAAAAGTCAAGTCTTTCCAAGATCTCGAAAGTGAACCTTCATTCCATCCACTTTGTTGAATGCAATGAAGCTTGGGGGGCATGTACCTCATTTTGCATCATTATGCTGGGGGCATGCAAACTTATAACAAGCATAGTTTTTCGTTTCAAGCTTATGTAAACATGAAATCAAATCCAAGTAGAGTTCTCCATGGTTCAAGCTTGTGTAAAAATGAACCCATACCCGATGTACATCTTGTGATTGCCATTTTTATCCGCTCAATTATGCTAGATGAGCCTTGGTTGTTTCATCCCATCGCCACCATCTCTTTGGCCAATCATATGCTTTCACTTGCTTGTTTTCCTTTCCTGGAGGACCGCAATTAAGAGTGGTTTTATTAGCCTACCTCTTGACCATTACATGTTTTGAGCAGTTCCACCATTACCGGAACCAGTTGCTACCCTTTATACCACTCATTCCTCTAGGACAAGTCACCTTTAAGCTCTTTTCTGACTCGTAAAATATGAAAAGATTGCCGAGTTATTCCTCTTGGCTCGTTAAACGTAAATAAGAGGCGGTCGCCTTTAAGCTCTTTTCTGACCGTGTAAAGATGAAAAGATCGTCGGGCCCTTGTCATTTCAGGCTCGTTAGCAGTTACGAAACAACGTGATTTCGGTCGCTTTTTTACTTTTTCAGGTCGAAATCACTAATCATGAAAAGTACTCCTCGATCGTAATGATCAAGCGGTTCTTTCGAGTATTGTTTCATACCTTTTCGGGCTCGAGAGACACAACTTTACGAAAAAGGACATCCCTGGAGTTTTCTTTTTTTCTATCTTTTCAAACTCTCTAAACATGAAAAGACATCGAGTTCTTCCTTTGTCAGAATCGTTAAAACTTAATGACATTGTATTCCGTCAAAATGACGTTTTACAAGCATATGTTATCCCCGTCAAGCTTGTTAATAAAAATAATTGGGGTACTCGCCAGAAATGGTGGGGAAATGGAACTAGAATCATTGTCGTCTCGGCAGTATGTCGCTCTTGAACATGGCACTTGTCTGCATTTGTGTCTGGGTGGGGACATCTCATCTCATTTTTTACTTGCTTCCGTGGGTTTGGGTGATCCTGTTTGACCTCTCATCTGCTCATTGCCTTGTCACCATGACCTCTGATAATTTGATGTCAAATGCTGCCAAGTCCGCTGTCGTGCCGCCAATATGTTCAAGAGAAGTTGACCTCTGCGAAATAATCAACCTCCCTCTGATAACTCACATAATCCTGATTCACAACAACCTTAACTTCCTCTGTCTCATGTCGATGATGTGGGAAACACTATGGCCCACCTTCGATCGAGGTCGCTTCCTGTCGACTTCAGCTCATTATCCAGGAAGTTGACCTAGAGACTCCCTTCAGGTGCCTTGGAGCCTGCATGCCTCAATGGCAGATTCTTCGCGTTCGACGCGAGGTTTTCATCATTGGCCTACGATCGAATGATTCTATGGGTGTTCGACGCCGGCTCACTGATTCGCACGTTGTAGATTGTACCTATAGTACCTTGAGGGCCATTTTCATTATTGGTGGTACCTCTCACGTCTGTTAACGGTTTTCATCATTGGCTGGTAATCAGAAGATGTTCCTGCATGTTCGACTTCGACTCCTATATTCGCATGCTTGAACTTGTACTTTGTTCGGATCGAGATGGAGCGCAAGACCCTGGATTTTGTCTGTTGGGATCCAGGTTGCAATTTTGTGGATTATTATGATTATTACATGACTCGTTCACTGGATGGATGCGACCATGCTTGAGTTTATTTATCGATCATCACTGGATGGCTGCGTCCATACCTTGGATCTAGATTCTTATGTACTCTGCTATGGATGGCTGTGCCCATACCACATATATCATGTACTTGAGATATTAGTTTTACTTCTCCACGCAGGTTTTCTGGCAGCAGTGTTTTCCGTTGGACATATTCTTGTAAAGCATTTCACCCATCTCTCTCTCTCGGGCCTCATGCTTTAGGGGGCATCTGTTACACATCAATTTGTCACCGTCCCTGTTAACCCTCTCCCGCATCTTGGAGGACTCATTCAGGGACCTATGAGAAGTGACATGACCTGCAAACACTTGCATTACATTCCCCTGAACTTGAGCTTCATTTGACCTGAAGACATCTCCTGCTAAAAACCCCTAAAAATAGCCCTTTTTCCATTGGCGCAGTTCCATAGTGCAGCCCTCGCGCCAATGGGGCAAATCCTCCAAAGAGGGCGCGCCAGTTGGCACTCTGTCACAGAGTCACACTCGCGCCAACCATAACCAGTGGTGTTTTTTAACAAACCAACAGCGGAAGATTCATCCTAACAACTTCCTGGACTGAATCTATCTTGGGTTGGGTCGTTTGGCTTCAGATCTCCATAGAGAGGAAGTGGTTTTCCACCTCTCATGCAAGCTTCTTTAGTGATAAATCCAATCCCATGAATATTGTGGATGATCCCAACTCCCCCTCCTCCATCTATAAAAGCTTGTCCATTTTCCTTAGGCAAGCTAGTTCCAGAGATTGAGAATTGTCAAGTTTCCAAGAGCTTCATGCTGCAAGAGCCTTCTTCATTCCCATAAGGCCAAATATAAGTAAGGAGATTCTTGTCCAAATAACCAAGGAGAGAGAGGCTTGTTCCCATTCCCAACAAGCTTTGCAAGACATGTGTTGTTGATCACCCAGCCAAAGGAGGATTTGACGTCAGAACTATGGTTGTATTATTCTTTGTTTATCAATAATAGATGACTATTATTATGGTTCCACTCTTATTGTCTTTGTAATGATGATGAATTATATCCTTTCTGACTTATATATGGTTGCATCTATTGGATTTTATGCTTGTGTTTGTGTCGTTCTTTGCATGTGCAGGTGTCCATTCACGGGGATCGTGGGGATCGTGACCGGCCGGAGCAGAGGAACGGGAGCGTCGACTCTTCTACAAGTACTAGCGTTGGAATCTAGGTAGGCCCTCATCATAGGTCTTTAATTTTCAATTAGGAACCTACATGATAGCGTTGTTTGATTGTTGGTAGACCCCATCTGGGCTAGTAGGGATCGCCTCTGTCCGCAAAGGGGATTTACCTCCACAACAAGACTCGTTGTGATGTTGCATTAGCTAGTGAGACCCAAAAGAAACATGTTAAAAAGCAAAGTATGATCAAAATGTCAAACCCCATTCGTATGCAGAAGGTGATTTAGTCTTGGTCTATGATTAAGAGAACGATAATTTAGGCGTTGGTAAATTCGAGCCCATGTGGTATGGCCCTTATATTGTAAAACGTGCACTAAAAAAGGGGAATATGAACTAGTTGATTATGATGAAATTCCTTTTAGAAAGGAATGGTCTTTACCTAAAGAGATCATTAGGCGAATTTTGAGGTATAAAATGGGCCTCCTAAGGAAATTATAAAATAATAGTGGAAATAATAAAATAATATTAGATTACATCATCAAATTTTAGAGGGAAGAAAGAAAAAACTATTTTTTCAACTCATATTTTCAATTTATCTCCCTATGGGTGTACTCAAATTTCGAACGTCAACACTCGTTGGATGCAGAATTTGATTCCTAATACAAGGATTACCCATGTTGCATACTTTCGATGGACCCTACTACACGAAAAATGAGAAATACATGGAAAACGTGATTGCATTAATGTTTTTCTCATTTTTCGTGTAGCAGGGTCCATCAAACATATGTAACTTAGGTACTCCTTGGATGAGGAATTAAATTTTGCATCCAACAAGTACTCCCACTTGAAATTTGAGTAAAACGATAGGGAGATTAGTTGAAAATATGTGTTGAAAAAGTAATTTTATTATTATTATTAGTTTAATCTTTTTCCTTTTTAACTCCAAAAATGGTGAATCATCCTCCATGGTTGAAATTATCATCTTGAATCATATTGGTTCTTGTAAAGTTTATTTTGGTTGTACATTTTTCTTAGGAGGCCCATTTTAGACCTCAAAATTCCCCTAATGATTATGCTTAGATTGTTTAGTGGAACATTTGTATATTACTGTACCATAGTTTATGTGTGACCGTTTTTAGCGTCCTTTTACATTTTTATGCTACTTATCCTATTCATCTTGTGTTACACTTGATTTGCAGATGTCAACGTTCCCTCAAGCTTATATTGGCTTCGCTGATGACGCTAGTCATAGTACTTAGAATTTATCTTCCGCAACCTGGTCATTTATTCTCCCATAGATGATTAGTTTCTATTCATGGGATATGCATCGGTTAAACAATGAACAATATTGCAAAATACAACATAATGATTGAGCTATTATTTGATGCCATTACGTTTGGCATTCATCGTTTGATCGTTAGATTAGACTCACAACTCTTGGTATTACATTTGAATGGTGTTTATTTAGTTATAAGTGCTTCCATGTTAAGGATGTTTTTGTGGATTCGTCTCTTGGAAAGAGAATTTGATTATATTGAGTATCAACATATTTTGAGAAATTTGAACACACTAATAGATGCGTTAGCTAATTATGTGTTGAATTGGCACTTGTAAAACATTTGTAAAGAAATCAATGCAATATTCATTCATATATTATACAATATAGACATAAATAGAAGTAGTAGCTTTAATTAGATAAAAATATGCAAATAACATGGCTTTTACAAAAATGTCATCCAAAGAAATGAGGCCAAGTGGCCTTTATTTTTTGAACATGCTGATACATCATCAAAAATAAAAATCTAGCCCTCAGACTAGTAACTATGTATGATGATGATCATGGTAGCATACAATAGCACGTGTTAATCATCATAGAAAATGGCTAATAGGTCCAAAAACCCCTGCAGTATGCCTCTCATAGCGGAGAGGCAAATCATATATTGTGACATCTGGGATATCCAAAGTCAACCTCTCAAGGTTGTGCTCTATCTCTATCAATGTCTCTACCACCTCCGGGTTTTGTACTATGGGAGTTGTTGGTCGCTCACCACGTCGATCATATCTATGTAATCTAGTTGGTCTCATTGGGGCCACATCTACATGATCCTTTTGGATAATTAGTTTTGGATGCCAAGAATAACAAAACTTTAAAAATTTAAAAAATCAACCAAAATGTGAAGTTTCACCTATCGCACCCCAGTACATCCCAGGAGGCAGTGGCATGTCCAGATCTCATGTGTAGTCCATCCTTACATACGAAAAATATTCGATCATAATGATCTGGATTTCCAGCTACTTGAAGAAGTTAGGAGTACATATAATTGTTGGTCCTTCACCACCTCCATGGCGTGCCATAAGTGTAACCCATTTTAGCATGTGAGGGTCACGAGGCCCTCCTCTCTCTAAAACTACCTGTGGACCCAGAAGAGGAATCTATTCCAAAGCAGATGAAATAACAAAGGCATTATACCCAAAGCTTTTGAGTTTTCCCATTACAACCTTGGTTAGTTGCTCCTTTAGATTGGAAACTACAACCTCACTCCAGTTAAATATGGTACCTTGAAAATAATCCATAACGATTTTCATTTGACCCTTCGTGAGAAAATGCAAAGCTACACCACCACACAATCGTGCAACAATGAACCTGATGGATTTCAAATGAATTTGTGCTATGGTCTTGATGTTAATCCTATAAGATTTGATAGTTTCTCCATCAATACAATGTTGTATCAAATAAGTAATATTGGTTTCGCCACTCGCCTATGCCCATATAGGTTGATTTCCACCCCACAACGTTGAAGTCCATTCAGGAAGTAAATGTCATCAGCATCAATGACAAGTCTATGGTCTCCGACTATGAAACATTCTTTCTGAATGTTCGACTTTCCTACCATCCATTCTAGCAAGTCTAATTGGGCCTTCATGCCTGTAATGGTAAAAAAATAATACAAGCCATAATTGATCAAGGCTTGTATGGTTGTTGGATCATTTAGTGAATTTACATCTCGATCTTCGTGCTCACGTTCTCTCCATTCCATGTTTGCAGTTCAAAAGCCTGCAATTAAACATAAAATATCATTAGAATGAATCATGGAGAGAATTAGAAAAAAATTTGGGCATTTCCAATCTTACTTTTCTTGCCCTCGACACTATGCCCAATCGACTATGGTGAACAGTACGCATGTGCACAGTTTTTGGCTTTGAAACTGCACACATAGCATTAAAAAATGAGTCGATGTGCGTAGGCCCGACAAGGGCGATATACGCACATCGAGGGCGAAAATCACTTTGAAAACCCTCCCTAAAAAACCTAAATTTATAGTGAAAAGCTAAACAAATGACAAGAAAATGAAGATCTCGGAAAGAAAATCTACCTAGAGAAGACGGCTCACAATTTCATCCAACAGTTTCGCCATAATCAACTTCGGAAGTTTTTGGTAAAAAATGACTTCTCTCACTCTCAAAAGGATAAAAACACAAATGGTGAATTTTTTTACTTTTTGGGCCTTTTATAAAGTTTTTAGGGCTAAGTAAATATTAGTTTTTGCTTATTGACTTTAAAAATCCAATATTATGATGTTTTCATTTTATTTTTTGAGCAGAGATAATTATTTTGAGTTTAAAGTGTGCAGGTTACAACTTATTTAAGGAAATAGATCATTTTGGTAGTGAGTACATTTTCATCACTTTTTAGAAATCGTTAAAATTTACAAAAAAGTGAAACCATGGAGTTCCCTTTATGCCCTTTTTAGACTCTTTAAAAATGAAAATATCGCCGAGTACTTGATTGTTTGAACTCGTAAAAGTAAATGGACAACCGTCTATTCAGTATAAGTTTACCCCTTTTACGGATTGAACCATACTATTTATGAAAAATGTATACATTGACTAATCATGGTTCTCTCTTGCATTATTTTATAATTTTTTGGGCTTGAGGGACTAAATTCATGAAAAAAACATTGCAAAGTTTACTTATGTTTTTCTTCGGACTCCCTAGAACTGAAAAACACCAAGCTTTACTTTCTCCGGGCTCATTAAAATTTAAGTTGAAAGAATTAAACGAGTTTTCTTTTTGCGTCTTTTCAAATTCTTTAAACATGAAAATGACATCGAGTCACCCCTTCACTAGACTCGTAAAATGTAAACTGTGCAGGAATCGTTCAACATGTTGGGACCGAACCACTCCTTTTCAGGGTTCATTAAAAATACTTCGAAGGACGCATATGAAGGATGAGTTTACAGGACAATCATATGTTATCCTCCTCAACCTTTTAAAAAATAAAGAGGTACTTTCTAATAATGGTGGGGGAAAGTGAAAAAAAAAATATATATTTTTTTTT